>JAGDQP010011474.1:21988-52887 GCA_022664845.1 Lepisma saccharinum
GATACAGAATGAAGTGCGATTGAATGTGCTTGAGTTACATTAAATTATGTCTAGCAAATCACTAAGACCTTTTTAAAATATGACTTGAAATCGAGATATAGGGAAAACAGATTTTTAACTAAAAAGGTACTTGTACACATAAAAATGCTACACGAGATGAACGTAGCTCCCCATTGAAACTTTAGGATACAGAAGGGAACGGACGATACTTGAACTAAGTTTTCATAGAACCAGTGGAATGTGTCTTGAGGGCAATGACGCGTAATAATGTGTAATGGTTCCAATTATACATATTACGAACTTGGAATAATTTAACAATTTTGCACTGGTATGATATTTTAGATCAAAGATCAGTAAAATAGCACAGTAATGACATGTCGATTAGCCATCTTATGATCGGAAGTGTTTGTAAGTTGGATTCATTTAATAATTAAGACACTTGATTGTACTAGATAAAATGTTGGTTGAAACCAAATAAGGATGAATATTGTTATGAACGCAAATGAATTAAATAAATACGTCATTCATGGAACTTTTATGGTATTTAAGTTGTACAGATCTGTTTTAAAACTTATGTCCTTGCTAAGATTTTATTGCACAACCGATAATGAAAAAACACATTGTGATTTCTTAAAATTTCTATAAAGACATGAAATGACTGGAGTCTAACCTATTTATTGTTGAAACTTCCAGCGATGGCTATGAGTTTTCCTTGGTCATGTTGACATTGTCTTTATTTTATTGCTACAGAAAGTAAAGATGATGATTGCATTAACCTGACCGACGAATTGTTGAAAGAAAAAGTTATCGAAATGTAAGTTATTTTACTACCTATAATGAACTTGACGAAACATTTATGCAATATCATCCAGATAAAGACATTACAATAGGAAAGCTTTCTAACGCATATATAGAAATAATACCAAACGAGGAGAAGAACTTGGACTAATTGTGCATACTTTTGTAGGCAAAGAAGTCCTGGAATTATGGATGTTTCATTTGCAGTCGTTAAGGAGTTCGAAATAAAACAAACAGTGATTGCATTGAAGAAACCTTTCATTGTGCTTCATGAAGATAATATGAAGTAATGTTTTAAACAAAAGTAATACAATCAGTTTTATGTGTTTACAGAACAAAACTATGAATAGTGGTAAAATAATTTGAATATACATATTACTTTACAACTATTCATAGATTTGCTTTGTAAACACATAAAACTGATTTCTATTACTTTTGTTTAAAACATTTGACAGGCAAATTATGTTGCAACAAATAAAAATATTGTACTCAAACTGACAGGATAATATTTTTCTTTGTAGAATGAAACATTGTAATAAAATAGTCAACTGATAAAAAGATTGCAAGCAAACATGTTGGATAAATTTTTCTTTCCTATAATTAAAGTATTTTGATTGAATGAAACAGTTTTGCATAAAAGTTTTTGAGCAAACAGGTAATACAAAAAGAATAACATAAAAAGCGAACTGATACAAACTACTGATCAAACTTTTAGAATAACGTACAACTTGTATGTAAACCAAACTACTGGCGTGTTCAAACATTGTAATGAACATTATGTTTTAGTAAAAAGAGATTGAACACTTTGTTAAAAATAATAACAAGTAAGTTGAAGTGCCAACTTGTAGAATATATATGAATAACATGCAAGACAGAACAGATTTCAAGTTTACATTTTATTTTGTGTAACTACTACGAGAACCGTATTGAAATGTCAGATAATTTTCAGTACTGGACGGATTTAATCTCCGACTGCTTTATACATGACACGATAGTCTGGTTTTCTATGAATATGATTCGAAGTAAAGATTTGTTTGCTTTTATACTTTTGTGTAACTAAATCATACATATGCTGAAAAGTTATCTCCTTACACTTTCGTTGATTTAAGGTAATTCCTTGAATTTTAATGACTTATTCAATTTTACCAGTAGCTATTTCTTGTAGCTCAAATGTGTAATGCTGTGGCCCTAATTCAATAAATATTTGTATTTTCCAGCCTGGAGGAATCTATTTTTTTTTAATTCACCAAGGTTATCAATCACCTATAGATTGCAAAGGTGCTTCATCATGTTGTCTAACATATCTAATACTATCAATATCACAATACAAGAGATACTCAATATCAACACTACTCATGGCCTCATACAAACGCAGCCTCACCCATGATGAAATAAAAGCAGCCATAATGACATTGCTGAATGCATAGAGTGTGTTTTCATTTCAAAATCACGAAGTGAGACAAGAAGTTTTCTGCCTATAAGATGTTGTATTTCCAAATGAGAAGAATATGCTTTTTCATTAAATTCTTGTGTCGTATTAACATCCTTTGTTTTTGAAAGGTCTCATCATTGCCCCCACTTCCAGAATAATGAGTTTAAAAATCTTTTCGAAATGTATCGTAGTCCCTCATGTTTCTGGATTTTATCATATTCGAGAACCATGCCTTCATGCTTAAAAATATAATAAGTAATATACTGTTGCCTATCTTCTTCAGTGAGACCTTCTCAGGAAATCCAGAGTCTTTTAGAAACGTATTTACATTGTATTCAAACAAACCTGCTGTCAATTTCCCAGATTTCATAAGTGTGAAGACAGACAGACTTTTTCTAATGAGGCATGGAGCTCTGACGGGCAAAAGCACCTTTGATGGCGCTTTGCTCGTCTGTATGTATAGAATTTGCTGTGTGTAATTCATCCATGCAAGTTCTACAAAGTCCAAATAATAGTTTATTATGCGCATTATAAGGTAAAAGCGGAATGTACAGAGCATTATAAAGTAAAAGCATCAGGTGATAAAACCTTACAAAAGACATGGTCATTGACTAGATTTCACCGTATATTCTGGTCTGAAAGCTCATTCCAGCGAAACACCTCCGTACCGCGGCGGGAAAACTTGGACTCTGGAAATCACCGGTGAAGTGATGGATTTAAGAGTCCAAGAGACCACAGTACTTCAGATTCCGTTCCCACTCAGAGTCACCCGAAGACGTCGTCCCTCGTTGGCATGAGGGTAGGGTTTGCACACAGCAGGGTATGTTCTACTGGGACAGGGCACAGGCAGAACGGGAGGAGAGATTACCGAACCACGAACATCGTCCCTTTTAGAGAGATGGTCATCCGGAGGATTCCCTCTTCTTCAGGTGCAGGTAGACTGAAGTTGAACCGAAGGTCCGACGAAAAATTCGCAAAGAACTTAATGTGTCTATGGAGAGAATTATACAATCTCAAGATCCGATCCTAGCTGGAGAAACGGTCTCTTGAGAGAATCCCTCAGACACTGTAAAGGGAATTGTTAAATAAAAACAACGAGTCAAGTTTAGGTACCCAACTGATGTATTTGGTAAATCTGTAGTTGCCAAAACTTACAGACCCGGGGGATAATTACTATACATAACTTACATTGGTAGTAGATATACAAAACATAATAAACAATTGATAAACACAACTTGTTGTTTCAAACAGTCAATCTACTTTTAGATCGTTATTTCTTATTTATTGCAAAAGAAGTTATTCGTTTCTGCTCGACGACAATACAAGATTTTGTTTTAAAAAGTTGCAAACTCGTGCGCTATCTCTGGCACTTCTTGGTGTGAGAATCGCAAAGTTGGCATAAAATGCTGAGAGACAGTAATTCGATTTACAAAGCCATTTAGATTTCCTTTCATATGCAACTGCAACGTTACTGACACGTTTTATACTACTTTTTTTATATTCACGGAGCTCGGTTTTTTTCTTCACATTTGGTAAATTTCTTTATTTCCTGCATACTTCTTATGAAATATTTATAAAATATGATGAGATAGATTTCCTAACAGTTAAAATTAATTATTTGGAGACTAAAAATTTTGGACAAAATGTTTTAATGACTGCAATGTCCTAAACGTTTGACATCAAATTAGTTTTTAACTTTCTTTAATAATGAAGTTAGTCTTGCCCGTAATAAATAGTACCATCTTCTGTAAAGGTTATAAAAATATGCCCGCTACGTAGTGTCATCGATATGAATTATTGTGGCTACGTAATGTCGCTCTATGTAATATCACGCTGGTATGAAGTGGTGTTGCATAATATGGTACTGACATTTGTAGAAAGATTTCTCTATATTTAATATTACAAAAATGAATTATGATGTTTCGTGCTTTTACGTTTTCGGGTTAAGCGGGACATTTTTTAAAGGACATGTTCTTAAAGGAATAAATGAGATCTAATTATAATGTTGAGTGATTGATTCAGCTGATGCACAATAATTTACTTTAATCAAATGTGCAGGAAAATAAATAATTGTATTTGTGATTTTTTTGACAATTTCATGTTACATAAATTTTCAGAATTTTGTCATAGAAAGCCTAATTATATTTGTCATATTTTTGACTAATTATAAATCTAAAACCTCGAAATTATTATTTAATATTGGTTTCAACTACAGCCACTATTCTCCGTTTAATAGTCACATTTATAACATTATTTTTGCATATTGCAATATTTATTGAAATAGTCATTTGTATAATGTAGTAATCATCTGTCATTACGTCACGCCTATTATAAGGCAAACTTGTTTCTTTCGTCAAGGTATGTTTTGTATAATAGCTCCATTTCTGTATGAAATAATGTGGTAAAATATTTTCTAAATTGAATAGCAATGTTTTTGGACTATCTCGTAAAGATTTCAGCAAAATTTACTAATTATAGAAATTATGAACATTTATATCTGCAAAACCAACTTTCGTTTATGCTTAATTAATTCACAATGTGTAAAAAATAGAAGATACAAATTTGTTTGATTTCGACAGCACAATCTTAATTCTGTTCTGATTTTAATGAAATTATTACCTCCGAAAGTTAATATTGTGAAAAATCTTATGAATAAATTGAAACTTTGAAATCTTTCTATTTCTTCGAATATCTTGAGTTTCTTTTCAATGAACATAGTCTATATAACCTCTCAGTTAACTAAGTATTATGTAAGTCATTAGTTGTGTAATCATATACAGTGTGTGATATTATTTGTGTTGTGCAGTGATTGAAACTGATTAACGTTTACTATGATATTCATCTAAATTTAACTACGTTATCCATAATTAAGTAAATTTTGAAAGCAATTAATACTAATTTATTTCTCTGTTTCGGTTATCCTAGCGTTTTGAGAGATGCGTTTTAATTAGATTAAATTTGGTTCATAAATCTGTGGGTCAGTGGTAGGATTCTTTCGTCAACTGTTATGTGAAAACTTGGGGAAAGAACTATATATTAATTTATGCATATACTGCGTTATGATATATGACTCCTGTAAGTGATATGTGTGATTATTTGTGTTATGCCACGACGTTTAGGTTGAGTTGCGACCGCCGTTCGTTTTGTTCGTTGTCTTTATTTCAAGAATTGCGATTCCAGACTACAGGTGGGACCTACTAAGGTAAAGGTAAGACATGGTCTTTTTCCACCCCTGTAGACTTCGAAGTGAGTAAAGATGCAGTATGAGTCACACATGAATCGTTATGCGTATGATCGTATGAGATTATTCCCAAGTATGGATTTTCGTTTCTTTCTTTAACTATCGCTAATCTGAACCAGCTGGTACTTCAGGGTATGAACCGACGATCTAATTAAGAAAGATTGGAGGTGTCGCCTTATCGGTATTTCCTCTCTCGTACTAATTTACTGTCTTTTAGCAGCAATCACAAGGATCTGGCATCCTCTTTCCCAGATATTCTTAAATGTGGAAAACATTTCTGCACCGCTCGTCTGGGGTGTAGAAAATGTTTGGAGCTAGAGTGTAGCCAGATGTGTTGCGTGGGTACTCTAGGCTCCTGGCGACCCTATTTATATTCCTTGTAAGGTTTTTGGTGTTGCAGTTTTTGACTTCACCCAGCCAGGAATGTTGTGTGGTGCGTTTGCAGTTTTTGACTATTACCAGCCAGGATCTGTGACGTATGCACTAGCACCGCACCCTTTAATATTCGTATTTATGATATGCAGTAATGGAGCAACAGTATCGCCTACCAGCTGAGGTTCTACAATATCACTGTAAATATATATGTACATGTGTGTGAGTAACGATTTCAGTAAATCAGGCGGATAACGAGCATGATGGACGAGTACAATATTTTTTGCTGAATATGATCAAAACCTAGTATTTTGGCTAACTCGCTTGATAGGCGTACTTCTTCTACACTCTCTCCATCTTTTCTTACTCTACTGACCTCAATGTGTTTTACCGTAGGTTTAAATTTTCATTGTAAATTCAATTTATCACTTTTATAGTTAATTTGAGATAGATTATCGTCAACGTGATAATAATGACCGTGCATTACATTAGTTATGTTCCAGATTTCTTCAGCCGTGGCGCGGTAATAAATATTATTAGTATATTTGGAAACATTTTGAAATGACCCTGTACAATGTACCTTGACAACCGCTGTTTCCCACACACCTTTCTCCAACACGAGAGGATGATATAATTTTGTAGTATAACGCGCCAGAGTATTTTGCTTAAAATGTTCCATAGAACTATTACTGTGCAGTGTGAGGTAAAAACTAGTACACTCCATAATTAATTAATCAAAAATCTCTCTCTTCTTCCTCTTTTTCTTTTCACTACCTGTTTGATTATTTTTACGTTTTACTCTTGTTTCCTTCACCGATCCTCATACCAACATCAGATTTATTTCATTTTGAGCTTTAAATTAAGTTTTGCTTCTTGCCAGCGTGATTTTAAAGCTTCTTCAACTGGTCTATTATTATCTAGTACGTCTCCGGCCACATTAATTCCAGTACGTAGCAACTCTTTACCAACAGTTTTTGCACCTTGTTTTAATAATGGAAATACAGTACGGAATAAACCACCTAGAAAACTACCAATACCATATCCTTCTTGGTATGATACACCTCTATATACATTATAACCACTACCTGCTTGATGCAATAATATTGGAGATAAGGATAATTCATTTTTCTGCTATATACACAAATATGACACTAGTTTATAATATTATCCTTTTTCAGGCATAGAAAAAGGCCTTGTAACCACACACATCTACACATCTTAACAGAGGTTAGTATGGACTCCAAAGTTTATTGCCAATTACCTAATTCTAAATTACAAAATGCACATCTTACAATATTGGGTAATCTATCCACACTCTGCAAGTTGACGTGGTGGAACCTTCCATTGTTGCTAACCGTTCCTTAAATACGATACAGGAATCCATGAATTAAATGAAGCAGGATAACCCCGCCACCGAACAAGTAGACATTTACTTTTAGTTTCTAAAATTTCGTATATTTCGTAAACTTTGGGTAGTGGCACCGCTTGTATTTCCTCTTAATAAAATGTACCATCAATTACATCACCATTCAAATCATCAACCACTTTCTTTTCCTTATAGTGTATCTGTTTTATTTTAAATATTTCCAGAGTCCAATTTTCTTTGTAGCCTTTTGCAAAATGTCGTTTTGGCTTAGTAATTCGCACAGTATCACCTTCTTTATATTTTTTGTCTTAACACTAACACTAGGGAGGGGTTTTACTAATCTATTCCACACTTGTTGAAACGTGTCTTGGTTCATATGAGCGGGTGGTAATTTGTGTGCTGCGCGTGGTCTAGAATTATATCCTTGAACGAGTTTCGCCAATACATCAATATAACGATATGTTTTTTAGAAGAAAAATATTTCCACATTCTCTGCTTCAAGCTTCGATTTAGACGTTCTACTAGGCTTGCCTTAATATCGGGGTTTTTGTTGTGAAAAAAATGAATATTATGTTCTCAAAGGAAGTTTTGAAATGTTTTATTTAGAAACTCTGTACCTTTACCTGTTTGTAGTCGTAAAGGTCTACGCCTGGGGGTAAATGCAAATATTTTCTCGAATGTCTCTTTAATATATTCACCTGTTTTACTACGGACCGGCACAGCCCATGCATAACGACTAAATAGATCTATTACTGTAATAATATAACGATTACCCTTATTATATTGGTGGAGACTAAATCTACCAGGTCCGCTTGACACTGGTCGTCAATGTTAAACACAAGATAGGGGTTGCGTTGAAAACGTTTTCGCACTGGTTTATGCAATGTATATGCCGGCTGTTCTTTTAACCACTCGCTGTAAAGGTGTCGATTTCTTTACAGCTTTTCATAATGCTGGAGCCGATGAAAATTATGCGGGATGCGCAGGGTTATAGTAGATATTAGTTAGCTTCTTCTTCATAGTTTATAGTTGCGCCATCCGACAACTTTACGTTTACGTGTTAGCCCTGGCTCCTCTTCTTCGTCTGTTTTTGGGGCGGCAGGAGCAGTTGTCAGTTTTCGAATATACTCTATACGTTGAGGGTTATCTATATACTCTAAGTGTATATTTGATTTTGCTAATCGTATAGCGAAGAGTTCCCAGCCAATGGGTGGAATATTTTTCTTACGACACCTAACAAAATCAGATTTTAAACCTACTATATTAGCACCGATGATTAATTTACCATATATATAAACGATACCACTTTCATCCCAATGAATGTGTTGGTTATGTTTTAATTTGCGCAATAATGGCCTTGCTTTACGCAGACTGATTTCGGGGAGAGTAGATATTTTCTCATCATCTTCATCATCATCATCACCACTCTCCTCTTCCCGATTTTTCGTAATTGTTGCGGGTGCGGGTTTTTAAGCAATGTGTAAATATTTTTTTAACACCTCTCTGTACTGTACCCATTTCTTTTCCCGACTTTTATTACTTAAAATTGTTTTCATCTCATCATCGAAATTAGAAATAGTTTGGTAATGATGTAATTTTTCTTGAGAGATTAAAATAAGTTTTATTTCGCATGCTGCATTATTTAAACAGACTAGACAGTAAATCTCCTAGAATAGGTGCAAGCAATGCAGAGACAATCACCTTTTTGTACAATGATTCGTTTCTTCTTTTGTTTCAGCGTCGGTCCTTTCTGTACCAAATACCTAAGCTGAATTTTATATTGACGCAATCTATTTTTCTATTTTTTTATTTAACGGAACATTTCCTTACAACACGTTATAGGAACATTCATAGGTAGAGCTAATTAATTCGGAATCTGCATTCTGTAATATCGCCTTACGTACTTTAGGTTTTGCCTCTGTTAAAAGTCTTTGTAAGTGAGCACTCTGCTTATTAATATTTTTTTCTGCTTTCTACCCTAATGGCCATTATACTCAATATACCTGTTATAATATATAGCTTATTCTTTTTTTACCAGTATATAAAAATAACTAAAAGAATCCGAGGGGAAAATATTTGTTAGAACGCGCTGATTATCAGCGGTATTTTGTTTTAAATCAAATAGTAGGTAACCATAAGCATTTTGGGTTGTGTCATCGTAGGCTTCTTGTATATATTTTGTATTATTAGGATAGAGCTGTGAGGCAAGATAATTAATTTGAGCCCGATATCTAGGATTTTTAAAACATACCATATAGTGTCTGTTCAAAGAAATATCTCGCATACCTCTGTCCTGGTGGAATAAATTCTGATTAATAAATATGACGCTTAAATTACGGTGATGACTCTATTTAGTAAAGAAGTCTACAATCCGGCCATCACACTCACGCATTAAATCGTCAATTATAATAAGATTGGGACCTGTTCTGTGAAAACTCATCACCCTGTGGCACGCCTTCTTTAAATTTACACCATTGCGAGAGAGCGTCGTATCAGGACTGCCACTCACCATAACACCATACTATATTTTTAAATAAGTGTAGTGATCGATAAATGTTTTGAAAACGTAGCTCTTCTCGTAGCCTGTAGGTCCTGCGAGGGTGTCTGCCACTCCATGTTCTAATATATGACAGAACGAATAAGGAATATAATAAAATATTATTATTATTACGATTAACAAATGTCAATACTTCAGCTGCAATTCGTTTAGTAGTAGTAATAGTAGTAAATTCAGGGGGTTGTTTTAAACACTTTCTAGCATATTCTCTCGCGTCTTCACATGTAAATATTGCCTGTTAAATACACGGCAAGTAAAGATGAAGTTTTCTCCACGTATAAACACTAAAATTTACCTAACCATTATTGTCATCATCTGATGAAAGGATAAAACACCGGCAAATACCTCTAAACTTATCTGATAATAATACATCGTAATTCGGACTAAGGGAAAATTCTGTGGGCAGCACTGTTGCTGTAGTCGAATTAAAATAGCTGTCAATATATAGAAAATATGATAGAAAATTTTACTACTCATTAAGTGACAAATCTATATGTGCGCAGTAATTACGTAAACTAAAAACTACAGAAAATTCCCCAGCATCATCATCATCATAAGCAAAACCGACGCATATTTCAATTTCGTGAAAATAATAATAATGATTTAAAATTTACTTATCCATTTTTTCTCTCTCTATATATATACCGCGAAATATACACCAGCATAATACCTTATTTATTCTAATCGTTTTCTTTTATACCCATAGGAAAGAGTATCATAGTTATCCTATGATAGTATAGTATTATAGAAGAGTATCCACACGCTTTATTTTATTAGACGTGAGCTGATATATTTTGCTAGTTTCCGACTTTGTAATTACTCTATGGTCTTTGGTTCAGGTAATTAGGCGACCAGTGAGGATATGAACAGCGGCGAAGTTATTCACAATCATATCCCGCATCTGGTCAAAATTAATGTTTTAGCGTCTTATCATTTAGAGTAATACCCTTAATTTTACAGCTACATTTACTTTTATTATAGGCCGGATTTAGCACGTCATATCCGTAAAATTTAGGACCTCCGGCACAATACTCTCTCAGGTATGCCTCGGCCCCGTATGTGCTTAATTCATTTTTCCAGTCGCCCAGATATCTAAATCTGCAGCGCCGTCCGCCTGAATATTTATTATACTAACCGTGTCATAGCATAATACACGCTAGCCGAGTAGGTCTAGGTATCTGTATAGCTCAAGCCGAGCGTGGGTTTTTGTATATGGAGAAATTACTACGTTTGTGTTTTTCAAGGTGACCCCAACAGTGTCGTCAACCGCCCAATTCAGCAGGCGAATCTTCTCGACTACTGTAATACACGATTTCACCAGTGTTGGGGTGGGTTAAATTATTAAAATACTCCTCGGGCTCGGTAATAACGCTTGTCTGCTCAAGGTTTTCGCGCTGCGCGAACTTACCCCACAGCGAGTTTAGCGCGAGTTTGGCAATGCTTTTTTGCCTTATCTTCGGCGATTTTATTGTAATCTAATTGAATGCCCTCTTTCTCGTAATATTCTTTTACAAAGGCCGCTTTTTGCTCCGCGGTGTCACACCCTGCGGGCCACCCGTTACACTCGGGCTTCGCCTTCATAAAGATATTAATATATTCGGTGACAAGACGGCGTTCTTTCTTTTCAGGGTCGTACATCAGGTCCTCGTACTAGCATACTTCGTGCTTCTCGAGCACCCTGTATCCTATCTCGACAACCTTTCTCACCTCGTCTGCTACCCACACGCCGGTCAGGACTCGCTCCTCATCAGTGTATGTACACTTCTCCTTGCTGTTGTGTGTGTCTGCGCATGTTCTGCACAGAGGGAATTATCACTTGCCGCCAGTGTGATAGATCAGAACCGGATGGTAGAGATTATCTGGTAGCAGCACCCTGCACTTTATTATTCCCTCGAATGCAGAAATGTCGGGACACTCGCTATCGCCAACGTAAACTTTCGGGTGGTCAAAAGGGTATTTTTTAACTTTGTGGCAGTAGGGGTAAATGGAAATTATATTTACATACTTCATCCTCTCCCCCGGTTTTACCTTGTAGTAGACTTTGTAGCATCTACCCGGCCTCCATATAGAGCATCCCGAGACGTAACTGGGCATTTCTTCGTCGCGGGGTGGGCTCCCATAAAGTCATTAACGTCGTAGTGTTCTCAGAGGAAGTGACGCCACTGACACTCCCCCAGCTCTTTCAATCGCGCTATTTTAGAGCAGGTACTCTCATAACGCATATTGAAAGTGCTACAGGGATCGTTATATACGGGACTGTCACGCGCT
Organism: Lepisma saccharinum; assembly: GCA_022664845.1. NCBI lineage: Eukaryota > Metazoa > Arthropoda > Insecta > Zygentoma > Lepismatidae > Lepisma > Lepisma saccharinum. The sequence goes on from JAGDQP010011474.1 coordinate 34,023, forward strand.
GTGGGGTAACACCTTGTACAAGCGTGATATACGCACCCCTGATATTCCCAAACATGTTCAGTGCCCTGGTGTTGGACGTACCCTCCTTAAATATTCCCTTGACCGCAACTTCACTGAAATTACCGGCATGCTGGATATTGATATTTAATTGTTGCACTTTGTACACCAGCCACTTAACAGCTCCTAGAGACTGGTATCCCGCCATCTATACCCATTGTGTGGGATGATACTGACGCTGTTCGGCTACAGGAAGTTTTTTCTAAACATCAAATTATATGCGTTCTCGATACTTATTGTGTCGAGGAACGGATTTACCCCCGATAGTGCGTGACACTCGTTCATGAATTTAACGCACGCCCCACGCAGTATATTCACATCCTCGACACAATACTGTATCAGCTGGTCTTTAAAGATAAACCCCGTAGCGCCAAGCCTCTCTTTCTCCTCCACATACCATCTCTCAAACTCCTCCCTCTGTTTCCATTTCATATGACCCACATAATAATAGGGTATTCCTGAGAGCGCGCCACAATACTCCTTATTATCCACGGTGTTAAATAAATGGGGGAAATGCCCCTTAGCCGTGGGTAAATCGAACGGCTCGCTTAGTTTACTTAACGCCATGGGGAAAAAAGTTTAGGCTGTCGATAAACTTTAAGTAGAGGTACTCCATAGACATAATTTTACACCCCTGCATAATTACTCGGGGTGTCCAGTTTTTCTTGAGCATCATGCTCCGCAGAATAAAGTGGGCGTCATAACCTTTAGCGTTATGCGTAATGCAAATTATTTTATTAATACCTGCTCTTCTTACAGCTAGATAATCCAGGAATTGCTCTATGCAACCGCCACCATAAAATACGTGTTGTTTTGTACCACAAACATTACTACTACAACACTTATAGCCCATCTGCGATCACACCACCAAATTGGGTTCATGTTCTGATACTCCACCGGCTACTTCCATCTGCCGACACTCAATATTAACATCCATTTGCTGGGAATACACCCACGCCTAGGCTGTATGTGGTATAAATGATCGGGAGCCATCACATTGTGACATACAGTGCAAAATGACTCCCCACAGACATGGGGGTTCCTCCCCTTTTTAACCACATAAGCTTTCAGACACATATTACATACCCGCAGAGTGCTGCATAATGCATTACGCTGGTGGTTGGCAAAGCACTTCGCACCATAGAAACACCTATTACACTCTTTACGATAAATCGCACTGTCGATGGTGGGGGGTGCATGACCGCTCATTTCGACATTTACCACACAAAGATTTACACTTTCCCGAAAGCCGGTGGTCTTTGGTGTTAAATTTCTTATGATACTCTTCGTAGTAGTAATTGCATGAAAATGCAGCGGTCAGATTTTTAATCGCACTATAGATTTTTAATCGCTGTGTACCAGATTAATTCGTTTACCCTCAGTGTGGTCTTTAAATAGCTCCTTTTCACCAGATAGGACATCATACACGGTTAATTTATACGCGGATAGGCGCTGTTGAAATTTTCTGATTTCAACTATACCCCCACCACCGTTAATTAAATCCACATTGGTCTTCTGGCATAACACATACACCTCTTTCACCATAAATTTGGGCCACTGATGGCTGTACGTGTGTTGCTCCTTTTTATTTGTGTTATCGATTAATCCTACTGAGACAACCAGGGCATGATCTAGACAGCTACTATCAGTGTTTTTAATACTCAAGATACCGCGTTTGCGCGCTATATATTCTGATATGGTGGCGAAATTTTGTTTTACGCACCCGTCGCCCGTAGGTAGTTCGACGTGGTGTAAATAGACCACAAAGCGGTCCTGGTACAGAAACGATGTGTTCGATTGAATTATTTTCTCTAGCGCACTCCAGACATTATCGGCGTTCAAGTTTCTAGCCGCTCTAAATGATAGGTAAAACGGCTTATCTGGGTGATTCTGGTTAATAAAAGTGACCCCTACTTGCTGATGCGGGAGTACACCCACCATTAGACGGTCTACTAACTGTCTCATTGCTTTCTCCACCCAGGCTGCGGGGTTTTCACGAGCGGGGGAAGATTATATCTCGACAGTTATTAACGTTCCGTTATCCTTAAATCGTCTATAATACTGACGAGATTCGCTAACTATATTAAAAGTTTCCATTGTAATAACTTAACACCGGGAAGCTTTTGCAGTTATTAACTCTCTATGTTTTTTATATCCAAATGGAATATGCTACCGCCAAAGTATAGCTATAAAGGCTTTAGAAGGTATTTTCTATAATAGGCTATTAACGTTTTTCTTATAATCTTTAACAACACAATGTTTACAATTTTTAGCCGCTCTGCTGTAGAACACAGGGAACCTTTTGCTGCAATACCCTATTATCGTAATTAACCCTCAAAGTTTATTATATTCAATCTGAAAATAAAAAATATTAATTATTAGATTTACAAGCCATTATAGAAGGTTGCGGGGTGTAATTAACACCATCAATATGCTAGTCCAAAATTTGGGAGGACATTAGTGTAATTATCGATTTTTCTACAACAACCGTATTTATACTGCCGGAAACCTAGTATATTTGAAATTTACCCCCTGCTTAGACAGCAATTGCTATGGAACACCAAAAAAACTTTTTGTAAAATACCCTATTATCGTAATCAGGGCCTCAATATTTGTTATATTTACAGAAGGTTGCGAACTGTAATTAACAACAATATACTGCCGCAAAAGTTTGCGAGGTCATAGGCAATTAGTGTTTTTCTTACACTATTTATACTGCTGCAAACCTCGTATGTTTGCAATTCAGCTGATGCCTGCTTAAACATCAGTAAATACAGTGCATAAACCTTCTACTTAGCAAGCATTTTCTGTTTTTAAAACCAACAACGTGAAGAGTAAATGTTCACTCTTATTTTCTTTATAGTCTTATTAAACCACCATGCACGTAAATTCTAAGTGATCACGTCGGCGCACATGTCAGACGTAATACGTGTGTGAAGTCAGCCAACGCAGAGAGAGTATTGTCCTCGAAGATTCTGGAAGAAACTATACATAACACACACACGTACACTACCACATTGACATTTCCAGAAACAGTCGTTGCGAGATTTTTAACACTAAGTCAAAAGCATAAAAAAAATTCTTTTCGCGGGAGCAGACACTGTTAAATACGTGTGCAAACGTGCAGGCCAAACAAAACTACAATGGGGCAATATTTCGTCACGGTTTAGTGCAACCATTGCGTTATTGGCTTTACCCTACAAATAGCAATAATTTGCACTGTATTAATACTTTGTCCTTTTAGAATTCAATTTTCCCTAAATAAGACATTATTATTGTTGTTTAGGCAATATAAATACGCATTATTTTTGCAAATTCTCTTCCTACTTATCTTTTATTGAGGCCTACATGCAGAAAAAACTGTATCTTTTAGCTATTCAACACGGCCTAAATTTTTAATGTACTGTTGCGGTTCCAATATACCATCTCTGTGAACCATTAGGGGAGAAAGTACACGCATATTTCAATGCTACATTTTAAAAACTAGTGAGCATGCAGAAAATAGTATTTTGTTTTCGCTTACCAATATTCACAATTATTCACTCTAGTTTGGTTCGCTGAGCACTAACGTATCGTACTTCCTTCTGAAAGCTTTTCGCGAGAGAGGTAGGTTAATACTGCTGCCTCTCTCGCTGCCTTTTCCGCTATTCATAATACCTGTAGTCTCTGCGCTGTGTGTGTGTACAAAAAGCCTTCGTACTCACATACGATGCGCTAGGGTTAAATCTCTACTATGTTAGCTACCCTAGAGGGGATATATTCCTATATATCTGGTCTAAAAATGTGCTTGTAGCCGTAGTTGCAAAAGGAGCTTCGTACCCTTTTATGCTATCGTGCACTGGTGTACTAGTATATATTCCTGTGTAATCTCTGTTATGTTAAATAGGGGCTGGAAAGGGTTCGTAGCCTGGTGTACTATGTGGGGTTAAATCTCTGCTATATTAAATAGCGGATGGGCCGTAGCCTTTCATAGTGTTGAAGGGCATCCATGTTATTTGGGTTAGTTATAAAACCTGTTCTAATATCTAGGTGTGGGCGGGGACGACCGTAGCCTCTGTAATCTCTTCTGTTAAGTAATGGTTGAAAAAGAGCTTCGTAGTTTTTTTTTATAAAATCGCTGCTATGTTAAATAGGGCTGAAAACACGGTTCGTAGCCTTTTATGAAATGTAACCACAACAAATACGACACGGCGGCGGAAAATAGACTCGTTGGAGACCGTCCATATTATTTCGGTTAGATTAAATACTGTGTAATCTCTGGGTGTGGGTGGAGACGACCGTGCTGGGCTGGAATCTCTGCTATGTTAAATAGGGGCTGGACCGTAGCCTTTGTAATCGCTACTATGTTAAGTAGTGGTTGAAAAAAGAGGGCCGAAGCCTTTTATGAAATATCTGCTGTGTTAAATAGGGGCCGTACCCTTTCACAGTGTTGGGCTTGGTTATTCCGCTGTCTATGTTCTGTGCTGGAAACTTTGGTAGGGGATGGGTTCCTAGCTTCGTACCCTATCATGCACTGGTGTAATCTTTGCTATGTTAAATTCGGGTTGGGAAAATGGTTCGTAGCAGCCTTTTATGAAATGTAACCACAACAGATGCGCCACGATGGCTCTTACAGTCCTGGGAAAATAGACTCCTTACTATAGGGTAGCATTATGCATTCTATCTAGGGTACGTTCTTCAGGGTTTTATAATATGGCTCGTAGCCTTTTATGAAATAGATTAAATTCTGATTACTGACAAAACCGCCTCAAGTGACCCCATCCTACTCAAGCAGGTGCTTCCCGTTGCCAATTTAGCGTATTGGTAGCATGTCGAAAACCTAGTGTAGTTTTTATTTTTTTTTCTTAATGAAAATAACTTTTCTCTTTTTTATATATATAAACGCACTAGAAATTTTAATAAAATGAGTGACGAACGCATGTGGAGGTTAGATAAGTCAGGTTCGGTATTATTTTTATTGCACAAACGATTAACTCGTGTTTTCACAATGTGCTGTTTCTATCGCTAGTAGCAAGTCAATTTTATTCGAAACGCAATATGGCAGACCGCAATACATACATTCGGGGCGGCGGCCATTTTTGGAGTGCCTCATTTCAGTATTGACAGAAATTGTCATGACTTCACACTTACCTACTTGTATATAATTACAAATAAAGAGTGCCAAGTAGCTGCATCTTTCCAGTTGCCAATTTAGCGTATTGATAGAGTGTCGGAAAGCTAATGTGAAGGACCCGGGCTCGAATCCTGGCGTGGCCTTGTTTATATTTTTTCTCTTTACGAAAAATAACCTTTCTCTTTATTTATAGGCATTAGGAAATTTAATAAAGTTTGTGACCAAGAGCACGTAGAGGTTAGGTAAGTCGGGTACGGTGTTTTTTCTATTGCACACACGATTAAATCGTGTTTTCCCCACTAGTAGCCAAGTGTGACGTCTTGACAATTTCTGTCAATACTGAAATGAGGCATTCGTCCATTTTCGGCTTCAATTTGTTTTCGAACAGTCTAGTCTTTTTGAAACACCGTTTAGTTGGCAAAAAACAATTTAGTTGCTAGTGGAAAATCTAGTCTTTTTAAAATGCCTAGTTGTAACCTAATTTTTTAAAAAATAAATTACCTTTTGAGAAATAAATTCAAATATTATTTTAAAATAAAGCGGTCGATCATAAAGTTTCTTAAATATAGATTTAGAAAAGCAATTAGATCTTAATATATGCACGTTTAATTTGTTTCAGGGGAAACTGACAGATTAGGGAAATTTGGTACTAAAGAAGGATAAGAGAAAACTGAAAGGAAAACATGTCTGAAATTTGTTTGTGGGTTAATGAAACAACTTCAACAAAGATTGCCTAATGTCATTGAAACCCTTAGAAAAGTCTCTGTCTTCAGTTTGAATAGCACTTTTTGTCTTAGGGGCCCTTAATCCATCTGCTTGAAATACTCTATTTGCATGGTGACTTGAGTACTAAAATGGAATTTCTACGGCGAAAACTTACAGTAGTGTAATGTATATTTAGTCAGCCTTTGCATGTGCTCTTCAATTATTGTGTTGGTAGTGGTAAAAACTCATTTAGAAAATTATCAGAATTTGCAATGTCGAGGATTTTTTACTTGGTCCAATGCAGAAGTTTTTTTAAAAAAATAGTTAAACATTGTTAAGTATCTGGTGTAGTAAAAAGTAATCCATTATTTTGCCAATAGATGGCTTCAGTGATCTGTAGCTCGCGTTGTATAAGTCCGATCGGGTTCAACGAGATGGCGTTCAAACGATGAGATTGCGTACTACAAACACTGTTCAGATAGTTGTGATGAGTTGACTCAGTGTTGTGTGAGCGCGCGTCAAAATGGACACTAGCAAAGAGAAAATACGCTATATTTTACAGTTTTTCTTCGATAAAGGCGAAAAGGCAAGCCAGGCGGCTGCAAATGTGAATAGTGTTTATGGTCCTGATACTGTAACAGCCAATCACGCGCAATTTTGGTTTCGTCGATTCCGTGCCGGTAATTTTGACGTCAAAGATGTACCACGCACTCGAAGGCCAAGTGTCGAAAATGTCGATAAAATCATGGACATTGTCGCGTCCGACCGTCATGTAAGCACTGTTTCGATTGCCCAAGAGCTAAACATTGCACAAAAAACCGTGTGGAACCATTTGCAATAGGTTGCATACACAAAGAAGCTTGATGTATGGGTGCCACACGAGTTAACGCAAAAAAACCTCATGGACCGAATTTCCATCTACGAATAGCTGCTGAATCGCAACAAAAGCGACCCATTTCTGAAGCGGTTGGTGACTGGTGATGAAAAGTGGATCACTTACGACAACGTCACGCGAAAACGGTCGTGGTCGAAGCGCGGTGCGCCGGCGCAAACGGTGCCCAAGACAGGATTGACGGCCAGGAAGGTTTTGCTGTGTGTTTGGTGGGATTGGCAGGGAATTATCTACTATGAGCTGCTCCCCTACGGCCAAACCCTTAACTCGGAACTATACTGTCAACAATTGGACCGTCTGAAGGCAGCAATCGCCCAGAAGCGCCTAGCTTTGGCCAATAGGAGAGGCATTGTGTTCCACCAGGACAACGCCACGCCACATACATCGATAGTGACTCGCCAGAAGCTCCGGGAGCTTGGTTGGGAGGTTCTTATGCATCCACCTTATAGTCCGGACCTGGCACCGAGTGATTACCATCTGTTCCTGTCCATGGCGAACACGTTTGCTGGTGAAAAATTCGCGTCAAGAGAGGCTTGTGAACATCGACTGTCTCAATTTTTTGCCAATAGGGACAAGGGCTTCTATGAGAGAGGCATCATGATATTACCTTCCAAATGGCAACACGTTATCGAACAAAACGGCGCATATGTGACCTAAATCGGATCATTCTAACTATGGTAAGTCAAGCCTTCAATGTCATGCAAAAATAATGGATTACTTTTTACTACACCAGATATAATAATAATATTAAGAAGAAGAAGAAGAAGAAGAAGAATGTGGTAGAATGAGTTTACACATGTCGAATTATATTTTGGAAATTTCTTCTGGCTTACACAGGATAAAAAATGCTGTTACCTTTAATTGCCCATTAAGTCCCACTGATGAAGTCACTGATGACAACTTGCTAACAATTAAGTTTTAGTTGAGTTAACTATTTTTAAACTATTAAAATTTTCTTAAATGTCATTTGCACGATTATAATAGAACAAAATTAATTCTTATTGTTTAAGGCACAATTCTAGTTGTTTTTTTTTTTTTTTTTACCAAGAGCGGTGGCTCAGTGGTAAATTCTCGAGCTGTTGGCAACGATGTTTTCGAAGTAGGGGATGAACACAGTGTTCTCACTTATGCTGCGCCGTGAACGAAATCTCGTCCAATTGCGCATATGATGTCACAGGCGAGAAGAATGATGTGAATGAGTTACGTGTGCAAGTTGTATCAAGTGTGTTGTGTTTAACGAAAATGTCTGAACAAAAGGATTTAATAGCTTTTGTTAATTTTTTTCGCGTATTTAATCGAACGACAACTTACTACATACGAGAATTTAATCGTTACATTTTTTCATTACTCCAGTTCGGTGAAGTATTTTACAGAAGTATGTAGTGCATGAAAACTGAATATCTCACGTAATGTGGGTTTTCATTATTATCTATAGTGTAAGTGGTAATCATTTCTAGTCTATTATTATAATAGTTTTAACTGTTTAGTTTTCGCGAAGTAATTATTTAATGCGTGAAGAATGTTGCGACCGAGGTTCGTAGACCGTTGGCTTAGCAATCGGAAAGCCCTGGGAACGATCCCAGCTAAGGTTACTAGCTGGTAGTTGTCAAATGCATGACAAAATTCTTAAAAAAAAAAAAAAAAAACGACTGTAATAAGATGCCGGACACTTTGAATTTTGGTGCAGCAATGAATATTTTTATTGGCAGAATCACGTTTGCCATGTTAGTTTTGTAATGAATCGCTTTTGTATTAAACATTAGCAATATCAGATTACATGGGATCGCAGTGGCTCAGTGATAGAGTGCTCGATTACATGAGAGAACATCGTTGCCAGAACAGAGTGCGGCAAAACAACGCCGGCAAGAACAGAGCGGGCGACAAAAAATTCCATTGTCATAACGAATGACCAGTATCCAAAAGCGAAACTGGACTGACTGCTGCTATTGAAAATTTCATGAATACATGAAGCTAGGGAGCGGAGAGGACACTACTCTCGTTTTTCTACTTCCAGTCTAAATCAATGTGGACATTTTTTTTTTTTTTGTTTTAACTGTTTTTACACTTCTTTTGCTATGTTGCCGTTTGTAGGTTTCACTATTTTTTTTTAAATGGCGTCTATCTAAAGTGCAACCGGACTCTATAGACACGAGTATCTGCGGATGGGAACAATCGTCACGTCAGAGTTTCACGTATGAATAATACTTGCTTGATATCGCTGTGTGGCCCATTTTTTATTTATGGCAGTTCTTACAAAAAACGTAAATATTATTTGCAGTATTTTCTATTATATGCAAATTGCAATGTACGGTATAATTTTATATGAATAGCTTAGAAATTAAGACTTAACTAAAAAACGGACCACACAGCGATATCAATCGTATAAAACTAAGAACTGAAAATATGGTCCACATTGGATTAGACTGTAAGTGGACAAACGAGTTTAAATACTTGCTCTGGCGTCTATCTTTCGACACAAAGTAGTAACTATAGTATTACGTAGAGTTCGATGGTCATAAGAGAGTGTATCACAAAAGCGCCAGTCAAAACAGCTCACGCGTCAAAACAGTGCTAAACGAAACAGCGCCTGTCAAATAAGTGTTGCGTGAAAACAGAGCTAATCGGAAGTCTGCATATCGTGGAAAACCAACCTTGGTCAAACCTAGTGACCTCTATCTAAAGGGATACTGGACTGATCGACCAATAAAAAAATAGTAAATTTATAAAGCCTGGGAGCGGAGGGTGTTAAGCTGCCTTTTCATGTACGCGCTTGTCACGTGTTTCGCTTGCGATTTGAATGAGTAGGTAATAGAAATGTATAAGCATGTATTTCTATTGCTTACTAAGTCAACTCGCAAGTAAAGCGCACAACGAGTGCGTACAAGGAGGACGGGTTTAATCTCGATCGTTCACTTCCAGTCTAAACTGCAACCGAACTCTATAGACACGAGTATCTGCGGAGGGAATAATCGTGACGTCAGAGTTCTTTCGTGTGAATAATACATTGTCAGTGTCTTCACAGTTATAATTTCAACGATTTTTCAATGTTTTATCGCGTCTAGAGAAAAAAAACTTTTCTAGCCTGTTTTTGTGGATTATGTGAAATGTGTGCAGTGCGTATTGTTTTTCTCGTGTATAAAAATAAAAAAAAATCTAATCTGACTTTACGATATCCATTTCAGAAAATATGCATAAAAGAGAAAAGCAGAGCATTTTACTAGAGTAGATTTCACTTTAACATGAAACAAATGAATGAACACCAGTATACATTACTAAACTGAATTCCGTGACTGCACCTTTATAGCGAAATTCGCATAATTTGCTCGCTCCGCTTACATGGACACTATTTTGACCATCGCTCTGTTTAGGCACCTACGCTAATCTGTTTCAGCAGGCGCTGTTGTGTCGTAGGTACTGTGTAGAACCGCGCGCTGCCTAACCCATACAGCACACAATGTTGAATTAACGTTTTATAAAGGTTGAAAACGTTGAATTTTGACAACGTTGTATTTGGTGACGTTGAAGTAAAGGTTTTATCAACGTAATTTAATAAACGTTTAAATAATGACCAGTATTAAACGTTGAATTCAAATTGTGCTCTTAAACCTTCTAAAAGGTGGAAAGCACAACGTTGATTAAACGTTTATTAAACGTTGTATGTTTGTGAGTTTTCCGAATCTACAGAAACAATTTTCAGTGATAGTTTTATGCTTAAACTTCACCAGGTGTTATATAATATTTTTTCTTGATGGAAATGTACTTCTGTTTGACATTCATACAATGCCTACGCTAACCGTTTGTCTTTTGTTCTCTCAAGTCTTAACGGAAGGCGCTTCTTTTTTGTTTGTCTGCTGACTTAACTCCAACGGTGTAGACGAAGCGGAAGGCGGTTTAGCTTGAGGAAGGATGAAAGAAGATATACTAAAAAAAGGGAATTACATCATGTGATTATAATCTTGTTTTCCTATGTTTTCCAGTTGTGTTTAAGTTTTCGCCAATCCGAGGAAATCAGTAGTAAACAGGATCAAGTGATTAAGGAGATGTACTTTCAATACACTATATTTCAGTAGCAAAACGCACTTATACACGATGTTGCATGTATTATAATATCTGTCGCATGAAGAAGATACCTGGAAATCAGTCGCGAAGAGTGTACAGAACTAGTCCATTCTATGGTGTTAGGTTACAGATATTGTTATGTAAATAATGCTATTAAATTGCCCTTGTACACGAGAAAAAACTTCCTTTTGTACACGTTGGTGAAAGTGGGAAAAGCATAATCGAAGAGTAGTAGCAAGATCAACTAAGCAACCATAGCCCTATTGGTAGAGTATTATTTCATATTTGGAAGGTTTCTCCTGGGTTCACTTCGAGCAGCCTACCCTCCTACTACCGGGACGGTGTCTTCAAAGTAGGTCCTAGTCGGCTTCGATCCCACGTCCACTTACCTATGCTGTCCTGTCTGTGACAAATATGCCTAAAAGCCATAAATAAAATTTAAATTTAAAAAGGAGGGCGGACAGAAAGAAAAAGTCAAATAGAAACTCATTTACGTTGCCAGGTATTGTTTTTCTCCACTGTGGTTATGTATAAATTCATATTAGGGTGACGGTACCAATTTCCGTCCACTAGAGTTTTGAAAGTAAATAAATAAGACTTCTGATGAGTGGATCGTGCAATAAATGTTTCTACTAAATTGTTTCGATGTTCAGAAGCAGGCTGCATTCTCATTGACTGTTTCAAATTGTGTGAGACTCAGTTATTCAGTATTGAAGTGTTGAACACATACATTCAATATCCATTGTCTACATCGTTCGTAGGTAGAGGTAGCGCAGTTACGTATCGATGAAGCTTTTAAAACTAACATACAGGTGTCAGCCATAGATAGATGCACACACGTTGAAAGAGGAAACATTGGTAATCATAGTAGAAAAAACATATGTTTATTGAGTATTATGGCAGGCAGTTATTGCGTGTCGGGATTTCTGGTGCAAACGTTTGGCGTGGAGCCAGTACCTCGCATTATGGCTGTTAACTGGAATTAATGTTAATAATGTATCGCACCGGTTTCCGGCCACCGGAAAAACTCGCAGAATGGGGTAAAGGTGAACAATATTAACTTTTTAACCATTCTCTCAGCTTTAATTATTTATTATGTGATGATGGCGATGTGCCCTAAGGTAAGGTAAGGTTCCTAGGCACGTGAACCGATGGTTGTTTGCCATTTCTTTCCATCGGATCAATATGTAATAGGGACAGGACCAACAGTTTACTGTGGGCTCTGAACTGTGTGTCTACACTGGGAATCGAACCCGGGACCCATTGATTACAAGGCAGGGAGTCTTACCACTCACCCTCCCAAAAGGGTCTGTATTAGAGAATGGCTTCCCATTTTAAAAAAAACGAGTTTTCGCGACTGTCTAGGATTTTCTATCTTTTGGTTCGGATGAAGGAAGCAGTTTTGTGTGTGAATCTTGTACGGAGTTTAATTTGAAGTTTTTTGGCCTTCGGGCATCTTGGGCTCAGGCGCAGATAGGGTGGGGGAGAGAATGTTGGAAACTACTCGGCCAGGACCTATATTGTAGGTACCATCCCGGCATTTGTCTGGCGTGATTGACGAAAAGCCCTTGAAAACCCTCTAGGTATAATTGTTTCAACTTCTCCCACCGGGAATCAAACCGGATTGTTGGATTCACGGAATCAAACCCCGGAACCAAATCCATGAGTCACGTTTGGAGAGAAGTAAAATTTAACTTTCAGGACAAATTTCGTACCTTTCCCGCAAAATCCCTACTTATAACGAATATATAAATGTGTGCAGATGAACAGAATAATGTAAGTTTCCCAGACCGAAGCCTAGTACTTCAATGTTCAGTACGATATGCTTTAATTGAAATTATAACTTTAGGGTTGATTCCAGGTTAAAATCCTATAATCAAAGGATTTTTCCTGGAATCAACCCTAAAAAGTACTTGGCTTCGGTCTGGGAAACTTATATTATTCTGTTCATCTTCACAGATTCAAGTAGGGATTTTTGGGAAATGTACGAAATTTGTCCTGAGGGTTGAATTTTGCTTCTCTTTAAGTTATATGAACGTTGTGTAACGTTGATTAAACGTTGAATAGATGTTTATTCAATGTTTTGTAACGTTGAATCAACGTCAATGCCAAAATAAAGTTGCAGCAAAGGTTTAATTCACCGTCTATAAAACGTTTATTAAACGTCAGATTCAACGTTCAATCAACATTTCTCAGGATACTAATCCGATAGTTGTTTAATTGTGGAATCAACGTAAATTCAATCAATATTCAACGTTTATTAAACATTCAAGAAAAAGTTGAATAAACGTTTATTTAACGTCATTGCGCTGTGTGGGAACATGCTGTTTTAGACGGCGCTGTTCTGTCGCACGCTGTTCAAGCGGCACTCTTCTGAGATACTGCGAGAGCGCTCACCTTTGGTGTGTGTGGTCCTCAGTTCGATCCCTACTTCTGCCATGTGGGGTTTGTGTTGGACAAACATCGTGTGCGTGGGTTTTCCCGTTTCCTCCCACTCTCTTCATTCCACCAATTCTCTCACCATCATGCATACGGCCTGAGCCAAAGCTTCCTAAAGACCTTAAAACAAAGTTCAAAATTAAAATTAGAGTACATCTACATAAAGTGAAAACCGGTCAAAAATAACAATAAAATTACGTATTATTAACACAAAATTTTGTTAAAATCTTTTATATATCTATAGTGGTATGAGTCAAGCACTCGCTCAATTATTAAATAGCGACAAATTACCGCTCTTAGCCATCGAATTTAGCGTATGTAACACAGACAATTCAAGTCCAGGTGTGGCAACATTTTGTTCATTTTATTTTAAAATGCCGGACATTTCGAACACTATTACTCACACGTGTTCCAGGATTTTTCTTATCTCACCGGACAAATGTCGACATGGTTCCTTATAACTTGGCCTGGCCAACTCGTTTCCAACATCCTCTCCTCTCCTCTCAGGTAGGAAGGAACCTGAGCCTACTGTGCCTAAAGGACATAAATAAATCATTAAATGAAAAAGGCTACGCACAATGAGCGTGATATGTGTTTTTATTTAATAAATGTTAGAGATAGTTCGCTTAAGTTTAGTCGAGTTTTGTATTATATAAGGCAATGTATTAAATCAGGTATCCTGTACAATGTTTTATGTTTTTAGGTAAAGTACCGGATTATCCCATAAGTAATGCCGCATCTACGATGACAGCTGCAATGACGCCAACTGACGAGCGAATAGTGAAGTAGACGGCACGTGCATATAGGACACTTGATTGTGAAGCAGTGTGAAGAAGGAACAATATTGGTTGAACGATTCCCCTAATAGTCCATTGGAACAGGGACTATGAAAATGAACCAAATAAGCCGTGCACATGCTAAGTTACAATGGAGCCGCCTGATGTTCTTAGGCAAAGTATTATATGGAAAATCTTTCTGTTCTGTATTAGATTAGCTGAAGTTAGTGCTACTCTATGGAAACTTTCCCGAATCGTTCAAAGGAGTGAAGGAAGGTTAGGTTAGATTATGTTAGTTCGTTTAAGTCGTCTTTAAATGGGCGACTTTAATGCCTAAGCTTTGAAATCAGATCCGAAATGATATATTGAACATGGTGATTTCTCGTTCGGGGGAGTCCAAAGAGCATCCGAAGTAAGTTTTGCTAAGTTTGGTTTGGTTAGGCTAGACTCGCTTCTTTATTTCATACCTTGCCAGACATTGTATAGAATGTCCGATTTCATACATTCCTAATATTTTATTGGTTGGTAAAATTATATTATTAATAATTTTTAATAATTTCAGCTGTCGTGAAGTGCAATTGGATTTTACACTAACTTGTAAGACTCTGACAATGCCGAATTGTACGGTGGCTTTATGTGGAAATTACAACCAAAAGACAAAAGATACACATATAATTTACCACAGGTTTCCGAAGGATCTCTTTCGTTTTAAACAGTGGCTTCATGCATGTAAGCGTGAAGATAAAGTAAATTTCAAGAACGCTGCTGTGTGCAGTGTTCATTTTACCGAAGATGATTATGTTCGAGACCTTCAAGCTGATCTTCTGAGATTACTTCCGAAGAAAATTTGGAAGCCAACAGCAGTGCCATCACTAAATCTTACAGCAGTCGTAGATCCAATTGATCTAAGCGAGGAACCTCTTCACACACCATCGCATGAAAATGCAGAACAAGATAATACTACGAAGAAAATAGAGAGAGGTGTAAGATATGAAAACCGTGCAATTCGAAAGCGTGCACTTTTTAGGCTCAGTACACTCTCACCAAAGAAACGAAAGATTGATGTAAGTACTGATACTGATTTAAATAATTCCGAAGAGCTGAAGAAAAAGTTAAGGCAGCTTGAGTTAGAAAATAAAAAATTGAAAGATGAAGCAAATATACTTAGAAACAGAAATACATTTTTACAAAGTAGCATAAACATAAAAAATAGGCGAATTTTGTTTCTGGAAAGCCAACTGGAAGACAATGCCAAACAAATACAGAACGAAGTTTTTAGCCAAACTGAAATTGACTGTTTAATATCAGGAAAAAAGAAGCCACACTGGACTATAGAGAAGATATTAGCAGAGCACTAACTCTTCGCTCTATTTTTTTTTAAAAAAATGTTATATCTATTTGCGCAAAGCATGGTTATCCCGTTACCTGGACTTTTAACTCTTAGAAGGTGGGTTTCCAATTCTTTTCATTGTCGTCCAGGAGTTTTAGTTGAAGTTTTAAATTTAATGCAATGCCAAGGGAAAACATTTAATGAGAAAGAGAGAATTTGTGTTTTGAGTTTGGACGAAATGAATGTTGACTCCAGAATGTGCTATGATCAGGAGGATTACAGAGTTTAAGGTCCTTACAATCATGTTCAAGTTGTAATGGCACGCGGACTTTGTGGAAGCTGGAAGCAACCTGTTTTTTTATAATTTTGATACACCGATGACCGGAGAGTTGTTGAAACACATAATCAAGGAGGTTGAAAACGTAGGATTTAATGTTGTAGGAATAGTTTCAGATTTGGGTGGGCAAAATACAAGTGTGTGGAGTGATCTAAATATACAGTTTAACAATACATGTTTTGAAAATTCATAGATCCCTGATCATATCTGAGTTTTTGCTGACGTGCCACATGTGATAAAATTGTTGAGAAACCACTGTCTGGATAATGGCATTACACTTCCAGGAGGGAAAACTATCAACCGAAGTATAATTGAACGTCTATTAGCCCTCGATAAAGGAGAAATTAAATTATGCCCTAAATTAATATCTCAACATTTGACAGTGTATGGTAGAGACAGACAGAGACGTTCATCTTGCTTGTAAGTTATTTTCGAATCATGTTGCACAAGCTATTAATCTTCTGATGCCTGAAGAAAAAGAAGCGGCAGAATTTTTCAAGTTAGTGAACGATGTATTGGATATTCTAAATACTAGAATTCCAGTGAATGATACAAACCCAATTACAAGTGGATTTGGACTAAGGTTAGAGATTCAGGAAGAAGTGGTGCGCAGGTTTTACAAAGTCTGCGAAAATATTAAAATTGGCAAACGTCAATCGCTACTTCCTCTCCAGAACGGATTTTTAACAACCATTAGATCTCTACTGTGCTGCTTTTCGGATGTAAAGAGGAAATATAATGTAATATATATACTAACTTCGCACCTAAATCAGGACTGTTTGGAGAATTTATTTTCGCAATTTAGAGCAATTGGGCGCACGTATGACCATTCTCTTTCAGTTGAGTTTAAGAATCGTCTGCGATTACTAATCATGAGTAAAAATACAACGAACATTTCATTCAGTAGTTCCTCAGTTGTTACTGTTAAAGGTGAAGATGCTTACGGTACAAAACATCTCACAATTTTCTTAGTATTGACTCCTGATATGGAAGAAGCACTTTCAATCCGTGAAGGTGACACTGAAATGCGAGAAGTTACTTTGCAGGATATAACTACGTCGTCTACATTTCAGTCTTCATCTGATTGTTCTTCTCAGGGCCTTCGCTATTTGGCAGGCTACATTGCTTTTCGTTGCCGGAATATAGACAATAGTCTTGGTCATCCAAGTGGTCAAATTATGAATTTACCCGTTGAAACCTCTAGCATTGGTTGGATTGAAAAACTTTCACGTGGAGGTTTGAGCATTCCTCAGACAGCTGGCTAGAAATCATGAAAGAGTTTGAAGTTGTATTTGAAATTTTCCACAATAACTCGTTGTCCAACAAACCTGCCGTGATGCATAGTTTGATTAGGATACTGTCAGATAAATATCCACATATAAATAAACAAATAATAAAGATATATGTGAGTTTACGGACTTTCATCCGCATTCGCCACTGTAATGCAGCATCCAAAGCACAAAGAGCAATGCAGCTTCAGAATAGAAAATCTCTTAAATGGCAAGCTTCGTCAGTTTCCTCTTCAGCAGCAAATTGAAAGGTAAGGATATATCAAGAAATTTCTAATCTTTTTTTAATAAAAATAAAATAATTTAATCATGCAGTATTATGAATCACTTGTAGAATCGACGGGGATGAAGGAAATATTCTAATAGCTGTCCACCCTCTGAAATGTGATATTATTGAAATGTTTTATTTCTGCGGGATATAGACCTACTATAGGCATATGAACAGGCTTACACTATTATAAGAATTCTGTTAATTTCGTTCGGAACTTCGGAATTGTGTTTCCATCCTCACTCATCAGCAGAGCCGGATTTATGCATCTAGTCGCTCTAGACCCATGACTTCCAGCGCCCCCTCCATTTTCCCCTCACTCCCATTTTTTCATCTTTCTATCTTCACATTATGACAAATTGTTTTCCTCCGTCCTCTCGTCATTTAATAATAACAATAAGGAGATAAGTTACTTAACTCTTTTAGAGCGACGCACTTTCCCTACAAAAGCGCTTTAAAAAAAAACAGTCCTTTACGGAAGATAATCTACAATGTGCTAGGCCTACTTTTGCAATACCGGCAAGGAAGAAATTATTATAAAATAAGTGAAGTGGAGTCCAGTTGGGGGGATTGTACATATATACTATCAGCAGCGAGCATCGTATTTGGATGAAAAATGTTCTGTTGGGAAAATTGCTGCTAGACCTTTCCAACGACACCGCAAGCACATTTTTAGCCCTAGTAGTTCTAAAGATAAAAAATGGACCCTATTTCTGGCGCCGTCCCTTCAATGTGTACCATATGTACGGGTTGGAGCTAGTGTTGCCGAGACCTTTCGAACGACACCTCGACCACCTCCCTAGCTCTAGTAATTCCCGAGTTGACAGTTGTTGACAGATGCACAGAGTAGGCGCATAAGGCTTCATAGCACTTGCTGTTGAAGCCAAAAACATAATTTTCTCCTCGTATTGGGAGGACGGGCCTCGCAGTGTACCTTTGCCTACACCACTGCTTTCGATTACAAAATAGCATGTGAGGTAGAGAAGAACTAAAATTATTTAAATTGATTACTTTGACTCATTTTGTCATATTTCATTTCATCCTATGGCAAATTAATTTTCTCACCAAAAATAAAATAAATTTGATTACATTCCAGGAAATTGATGAAAATAGAATGCATTACATGACTATTGCAAAAATATAAATATTTCAATTCCCTAACTTTAGAATGCTTTGAACGACGTAGAAAAAACTCAGATATCGCATTTTCCCTATTACCATAGGGGGCGCTAGAATAACATCGAATGGAATAAGACCGAAATTGGAATATCATCGAATGGAATAACGTCGAAATGTATGTGATGGAATATCACCGACGAGAATAAGGCCGATCGGAATAAGACCGAATGGAAATGCACCGATCGGAACAAAGCCGAAAGGAATAAGCCCGATTGGAAATGCACCGAAAGGAAATACATCGATTGGAATAACACCGAAATGAATAGGAGCGATTGGAATAACATCGAAAGGAAAGGTTCCGAACGGAATAACACCGAAAGGAATCAGATCGATTGGAATAACACCGAAATGAAATGCACCGATCGGAATAGAAGCGATAGGAATAAGACCGATTGGACATGCACCGAAAGGAAATACATCG
>JAGDQP010011475.1:0-16907 GCA_022664845.1 Lepisma saccharinum
AATTAAACAACATAAAAGCGATGTGAAATATGGTAGAGAGAGTAATGCTATATTCAAACATGTAAAAGAAAAAGGACATAATGTGGACTGGGAAAAAGTGATTGTGTTAGAACATGAAGATAGTATGTGGCCTAGAAAATGGAAGGAGGCCTGGTGGATAGAAAAAGAAGATGATAAGAACTTAATGAACTGGACCAAAGGTTTTAGCATTAATAAAGAATGGAAGATTATTGTTGACAAACACAGAAATATGTATGTTAATTGAGGTGTTAGGGGGCTCTAAGTTTGCTTCATGTTGATTCTCTTTTTGTTAACATGGGATGTTTTATGGCGTCTCTGACTGATTGTCCCAGCCAATGGGGAGGCTGCTTGATTGGCTGCTTCTTTCGGCCAATGAGGGAGCAGGTAGACTATTGGGCTTGTATTTATATGTGTGTAATTTTTTGTACAGACTCAGTGTATGTCTGATGAGGATCTTGGCTAGAAGGTCGAAACGTTACATGTAATTTATTTTTTACGAATAATATAGTCTTGTTCAGCAGTTCAGTGTTTTTTGATCTTAATTGCAAGACGTGCAACTATGTTTTGTTGTCAAGTTCATACTTCTACACATTTTAAGGATTGCTTTTCCATCAATATCTTTACCCAATTTTCAGCATATGTGTTGTTTGCATTTAATAATGTTAATATAGTCTTTTCCTTCTCTTGTTTTCACAGAAGTAGACTCTCTCTTCCAAACGGTATTTAATTTCAACCAGTCATATTAAATTCAACATTTATATAGCCCCTCCCCTCCTAAAAAAAGATAAACTGCAATTTAACTTAGGTAATTCTTCAAGATAATTGTGTTAACACATGCTATGTGTGATTGCTAGCAAAATAGTTTAGTGAATACAATAATGCTTTCATTATTTGGAAAAACATGACCTCAAGCATTTAAAATCAACACGCGTCTTTCTACTCAGATTGTTAAAAAAAAAGTTTTGAAGGCACACTCGGAGCAATGGAGGAAAGTCACGTCACAGAACGATCAATGAGTTTTCATGGACATCCTTCAAAATTAAATATTGAGCTCACAGTTTTCTCTCGCTCACACACACGACGACACGCAAAGAATCTCAACTCGACTGGCATTTCCCTTCTCCTCCCCCTCCATCTCTCTCTCTTTCACACATACACACACACAAAAATTACGTATATATAAAACTGAAGTGCTGAACGCGCTTTGACAAAACAGCCTCTCATTTATACTTCAAAGGGGTAGCAAAACACACTATTGACAGCTTCAATTTAATGTTTCTGATCAAAAACAGTTAAAAAGAAAGATTATAATTTCAATGAAAAACAACGATGCTAAATTGATATGAGTATTTTCACAGAATGTCAGAATGCAAGCCTTGATTGAGCACAGGAAAATGAAACTGTAACTACATTTTTCACATGATTAGTAAAACACGAAGCAAACTTTCTCGAGTTTCACAAAATGAATTGCATTTGTGTGTGTGTGTGCTTCTTTTAAAAACCATGTAAGTCAAACCTCGAATTAATTCATGGACAGAATCGCACTTAAAGCAACTGTTTCAATTAGGCTATGTGAAAAATAGAAAACATTCCATATCCAATAGAGGTACGACTGACTTGAAACAAGTACTGTTTTAGGCACATGAATCACATTCAATCGATTGCAAAGTTTCAATCACCTTGCTCATGCCTCTCGTGGTGTTCTACAGAATCATACAAACCAAAGTAAAAGTCTTTGTTCTAAACTTCAGTAAACAATGGTAATATTTCATTTGAACTGAATTTTATTTATGGCCTTTAGGCATCTAAGGCTCAGGTCGGGATAGAGGAGGCTCAAGAATACGGGAAGGTATCATTTAGGGCCTACGTTAAAGGTACCATCCCGGCATTTGCCTGGTGTGACTGAGAAAACACCCTGGGAAAAATCTCACTCAGGATGATCTCCCACTGAGATTGAACCCGCGACCGAATAAATACTTCATTTGATAGGAGGGAAAAAAATGTTAGAATTATTTCTCCAAGTGGATGAGCTCTACTTGGTGGTAAAATTGAATATCTTAAATTCAATGTGTAGAAACAAGACGTCCTGTGAATTACTCGTTAAAGTTATACCAAGGTTACTCTAGCTCAGTAGTCACGACAAACTGGTGGGTCCACAGAAGTTGTTTACTAGGGGCAAGGGCTACAAAAATGTATTTATATATTGTATGTAATATAAATACTTGAGAAATTATGATCATTTTCTTTTTTATATTCTTCCTTTCGAGGAGTGCTAGGGAAGTCGAAAGTTTTATCATGGTAAAAAAAATCTGTCATTTCATAGTTTGTATGCCCAGAAAGAAAGTTTTTGGTGTTTCTTTGTCCATCCTAAGTCCTGACTGTTTGACGTAGAGCGAGTGGCAAAGCAGGAGTATTTTTTATTTCTTTAAACTTGCGTGCCTTTATTGTAAAGTATCCTTATAACACAATCATATCAAAAAAAAAAAAAAAAACGCGTCTCCCAATTTACTTGTATTGATTTCAAGAAATTTTTCCACTTCTTAGAAGAAGAAGAAATAGAATAGTTAACTGACAACTAGAAACATAAATAGCTAAACATACAACTCCTGGCGTACTTGAATGCTGAACGCTGCTACCTTACTTACCGTACCCTATGTCTTACGGAACTCGCAAGTTGAACACCAGAGTAACGAACGTTCGCCATCGGGATCCATCCTGGGCAAGATCAAGGCAGTTTTCATCACAAACACCCAGTTCTCGAATATCCTTTCTAATAATGTCTTCCCAATATCGTCTAGGTCGTCCCAACGGTCTCTTTCCCTCCGGCTTTATAACAATATGGAATAACCAAGATGGAATCTTAGCTTTTTTTTTTCATCCAAGCTACATGACCTGCCCATCTTAGTCGTCGTGATTTCATTATTCTTGCAACATCGAGTGAGTCGTAAAATCAGTGAAGTTCTCCATTATGCCGTCTCCCCCATTTTTCAGTCATCTCATCCCGTATATCTTTTTCAAAACCTTATTTTCAAAAACACTCGTAATTTATGTTCATCTGCTAGGGTCGTACACCGACTTTCGCAACCGTAAAGTATTACCGGCACAATGACCGTTCCGGGTATTTTCAATTGCAACTTCCTTTATATTAATCGCGAGGCTACGAGTTTCTGGACTGAGTAGAAACATGTCTTCCCGATACTGAAGGACTTTTTATTTCTTCTCTTAACTCGTTTTTGTTTGTTACGTATGCATCAAAGTATTTAAAAAATTTTATGTTCTCTAATAAATGCCTATGCAATGACCGAGGCGGCGATAACGACAAAGATATATTCTACAATGAGCTAGAAAGGCTGTTCGATTACCGAAGTATAATTCGAAAATTGTGATCGGTGATTTCAACGCAAAAGTAGGGAGGGAAGAAAAATATAAACTTACTATAGGCAAATACAGCCTTCACGAAATCACCAACAACGATGGAGAAAGACTGATGACTTTCGCCATTTCGAAAAGCCTACTGGTAAAGAGCACGTACTTTGAACACACAGACATACACAAATACACATGGGTATCTCCGGATGGCAAAACTCTCAACCAGATCGATCACGTATTAGTAGATAAACGAAGACACCAACATAATGGACATTAGGTCGTACATACTAAGGTGACACCATCAATTACTGATCACAAAAGTAAGCGAAAAGTTATGCATCGCGAACTGAGAAAGCAAGAGATCAAAACAACTGATATTCGAAGTTAAACAATTACATAATCCGAGCATAAAAGCAGATTACCAACTCGAACTCTCAAATAGATTCGAAATCTTAGCCGACTCGAGTATTAATAATATTATTTATAATGAAGTTGATATAAGATATGGGACGCAATTCTTCGTGAAACAGTTAATTGCGCAGAGAAGGAAGGTGTAGGTGAAAAGAAATAACTGAAAAACAAACCTTGGTTTGGTGAAGAATGCCTTATGATGCTTCATGAGGCAAGAAAACAATGACTAATAAAAGTGAAGCATAGAACAATCACTACAGTAACGCGAAACGAAACGCCACACGCGGGTTCAGAAACAAAAAGCGAGAATATCTAACGCAGAAGATTCAGGAGATAGATGAAAACGGAAAGACAAATAACACACGAGATCTATACAAAGGGGTACACTCGTGAAGAAAAGGTTATCAGCCGAGGGTAGGAATTATTAGAGATGAACGTGGAGATCTTCAGGCGGATCCGATTAAAATTGTCGATGTGTGGAAAAGTTATTTCGACAAACTTCTTAATGTACACAACGGGGAACAAACAGAGGAATTTGAAATCCATACCGTACAAACCGTGGATATCCGAACCTAGCGAGATCGAGATGTCGGTAAAGAAACTGAAAAATTTCAAATCACCAGGAATAGACAAAGACAATATTCCAGCCGAATTAATTAAAGCGGGAGGAACGGCACTAATCAATGAACAACTACATAAATTGATAAGTGCTATATGAAGAAAGGAGGAGCTACCAAAGGAATGGAAAACTTCAATAATAGTTCCGATTTACAAACAAGACGATAAATCAGACCGTAATAATTACCGCGGAATGTTGTTACTTCCAAACTGTTACAAAGTATGAAGTAATATTCTGTTAACACGCCAAAGTCTATCCGCAGATGAAATAATTGGAGATGATCAATGCGGATTTAGAAGAAAGAGACCCATGTTGGACCAATTTTCGCCTTTAGGCAAATCCTGAAGAAACGGGACGGTTCACCAGCTGTTCATCGATTTTAAGAAAGCATATGATTCTATCAAAAGGGAAAATTATACATTATATCAACTAGTAAAGATGTCTCAGCGACCCCATAAGCAGAGAACGGATAGGTTTTAATATGCCAGATAGTTTTCAGATTCGCAACGGACTGAAACAAGGCGATGCCTTATTACCACTTCTGTTTAACTTTGCGTTAGAATATGGGATTTTAAAAATTAAAGAGGACAAAAAGGGACCATCACTGAATGGTTTGAATCAACTGTTCGTATACGCGGATGATGTAGATTTAATAAGGGACAATATAGATGTTCTATAAAGTAACACCGATGTCTTAGTAGAAGCGTGCAATGAGATAGGTCTACAGGTAAACATAGATAAAACAAAATACATGATAACAAGCCGAAGCACAGGGAATGAAGGAATTACAAACATAAGAATTAGGGATGAGGTCATAAAGAAAGTAAACAAATTTCAATACTTGGGAGCATACATAACGAGCAAAGATGAGGTCACGGAAGAAATAAAAAGTTGCTTAGTACCGGGCAACGCAGGTTTCCATTCAGTCCAAAAACTCTTAACCTCGCGATTAATATCAAGAAAAATGAAATTATACAGAACGGTTATTCTGCCGGTAATACTTTATGGCTGCCAAACTTGGGAGTACGTCCCTAGCACATGAACATAAATTACCTGTGTTTGAAAATAAGGTTTTGAGAAAGATATACTGGACGACATGACTGGAGAATGGAGGAGACTGCATAATGAACTCCAAGGACTGTATGATTCAC
The DNA here is from genome assembly GCA_022664845.1 of Lepisma saccharinum. NCBI lineage: Eukaryota > Metazoa > Arthropoda > Insecta > Zygentoma > Lepismatidae > Lepisma > Lepisma saccharinum. The sequence goes on from JAGDQP010011475.1 coordinate 5,572, forward strand.
CAGATGTAAAAATAATGAAATCGCGACGACTATGGTGAGTAGCAATGTAGCTAGGAGGGGAAAAAACCAAGATTATATTCTTTCCTGGTTGGAAGGAGACCATTGGGAAGACAGAGACGTCGTTGGGATGGCAAAATTAGAAGAAATCTTCGAGAATTACGTGTTCGTAATGAAAACTGGCTTGATGTTGCCCAGGATAGAATCTTATGGCGAACGTTTGTTACTGCGGTAGTTCTCTATGTTCTCATTCTTAATTGTTATGTACCTATTTCCGTTATTCACTATTTCGACTTATCATGTATTTTGCAATGTTTAGCTGCCTATTCAATATTCAACGGTCGTATACCAAACAGATCAAATGCAGGTTACTTTACTTCATAAAAAATTCAAGAAAACAAGTTCATAAATAAAAAGGAATAGAGTACCTCTGGGTTCCAATGTCATGACAATGGGGATAAAAATCCAAAATCTTGGTAACAAACTTGGACACACACAATAATACGTAAATAAATAATAAACAAAAAAACTGAACATAAAAAAAATCCTAATTATGACCGTAACTTATTCGACCTTTCTTGCCAACAATATACTGTAGTACTTAATCAAAAGATGACTCCAGCTCCATACATACAAAAAAAATAAAAATAAATAATTGTAACCATAAGGTGTGTCGGTGATAAATGTAAATTTCCTGTAACAAATGAGACCCCAGTTGTCCGAGACGTTACCACGCTCTATTTCTGTGTCGGCTGAATGGAGTGGTTTGGAGCTTACCTGAAACTGTAGGTCCCGTCCTTATATGCTCACAAGCTCGTTTAAGATAATAATTTAATCAACCCTATACAAAATTACTCTTCAGTACCCGTGAAATACACATTGCATTCGACTACGTGACACCTGCAACAAGAAATTATTTAGTCCCTATAAAGCGCTCTACTAGAAATTTTCAAAATTTGCTTACAATCATTCGGCAATCAACGCAATGCTTGCCTGAATGCCAGCAGCTGAATAAATATTGGACGTCATACTATGCTCCATTTAAATCAAAATTTCCGCAACCGCGATGGCTCAATTGGTAGCGCACTTACCTTTGGTGCTAGGGATCGTCGGTTCAGTTCCTGCTCATGCCATGTGAGTTTTGTGGTGGACAAATGTCGTGTATGTGGGTTTTCTCGGTGTTCTCCACTTTCCTCCCACTTTCTTCATATCATCATCCAGCCAGCCAGAGGTAATAACTTAAGGTAAGGCCTTACCTTTATGCGCCGGATACGGATGTCAAGAAAATCGTAACCTTCACGTTGGCGGTACTAGTGCCCCCTCCTAATTGTCACAGGGACATGAACTATACCTCGTTGGAAAGCTTATTGAACACAGATTACAACGAGGTAATTTTTGTGTAAATGTTAAAAATGGGCGTGTTGGAGCGAGCTAAATTCGAAGTAAAGGTTTCCGTGTGTAAGCATACATTAGTTCCTCTAGAAGTTTTGACTGAGTTAATACATTTTATGGGCGGTAACAGCACTAGGGTACAATCTAACAAGATTTATCAAATGCATACACGCAAATCGTGGTGGAAGAACGTTTTAGAGGAAACAATAGTTTGTCTCTGCGTGTAAAAGTATCAGAAGACCGTTCATGATCATATCCTGCAAAAAATGTCGAAACTAAGCTCTTTAGCTGACTACTGTCTGTATTTGAAGTTTAGTGGGCAAATTCTTACTCAAAAGATCAATTATAAATTAAATAAAAATCTCTCAAGCCGTCTTCGAAACATCATTCGCACTTTCAGATCAAGTGCTTACGTTAAGATAAAGATAAAATGAATTTTATGGGCGGTAACAGCACTATGGCTTACGCCCGTCCCGATACGGGAAAGACCCTTATCGTGGTCATGTCAAAACTTAGCTGTTTATTAAAATAATAAAAAAGAATATATAAAAGATGAAGATGTAAAAGGTCTTCACACTCAACCTACTGGTGTAAATGGCCAGTATAACGAGGAACCCTGTAAAAACTACCACCTCCTACTACCAAGAAGAAGACTGCACGGCCGTGACGTCACTAACACAAGAAACGCGAATCGTCTAATCATTGAGAAAGACTAACTGAACAATTTAGTATCATTTGCTACGGAATTCACATGCCAAGACTTAAAACTGCGGAAGAAAAAAAAATCTAGATCTGAACAACAGTGTATTCGTGAGCCACATCCTACACGCATTTGTAGCTACGAGTTTCTCAAACTACTATAGTCAAACACTAAAAATCTATGGGTCCATCACAGGAAAATGAAGTGCAGGTACCTCACAGCATTGAAAAATCAAGAGCGTTAGCAACTCACGCTGTATCAAGACTACGAAAAAAAAAAAAAAAAAAATCGCAGAAACTAGTTCCTGATAATATCAAAAGCATTGATACTCTAACTGCAAAAATAAATTCCTTAAAGCACAGTTAAGTAAGCAAAAAGAAACTTAGACTAAGGTGAATATCGTTCCAAATTTTCTGTGACAGTCCTCGAAATAACATTTCCGCGTACCAGTGTTTTCAGAAAATATAAAGTAATAATATCTAACCCCATTTTACCAGAAAACCCGGTTCCATGAAGAAGAAATACGTACCTACCAACTACTGGAGAATAACATTTTCCCTCTCTCTCCTGGACAGCAATGCCCTTATGGCGAGTTTATTTTGCTCTCACAAACTACATACCAGGGATGGAGGAAAAGACGTAATTGAAATTTGATCTATTCAGACAATGTTAGTGGTGAAAACAAGTCTTAATATCTTGCAACAGTTTTAGTAAGCAACTTGAAGAGGAAGAACGTTAAGTTACTAAAAAAAAGTCCCCTTTCAACGTCCTCAGATGAATTCAGCATCATTTTAATAACAAATATACAATGTATTTTGAAAATTAATTTATCGTTCCTCACGATGAAATAAGGGGGAAAAGGGTTACTTACAATTTCGAAGGCACTGACAGACAGGTGTATACGGGGTCTTCACTCACTCACTCACTCACTCTCACTCTCTCTCTCTCTCTCACACACACACACACACACACACACACACACACAAAATAAAGTTAAGGAAAAGTTTCCCCGAAGGTGTGTGCACATAATAAAAGAGGAGACGGACAAAGAGGACTGGTATTACTCCTGTGTTAGGAAGCGGCTACAATAAGGTAGATAAAAAGTTTTACTTCCATATCACAATTCAAATACAGCTGAATACAAACTTAAACACAATAAAAACTGGGAAATATTTCGCCGAATGCATGTTCACATAATAAGTTTACCATATTTCGTACATACGTACCAATTTTTACCGAAAATAGCATGGAAAAAAATTGTCACAATACTATAGGAGACCCATTATTCAGCTTCGATTGGAGGAAAGGCTTGATTTAAATAACAGATTACATTACATTGCTCTTCCACTGCACTGGCGCAAGGAATTTTACGAGCATTCCAAGTCAACTCGTACACGTTAAAAAAAAAAAAATCAAAATACTAACTGTCTCGCCGGAATTACGCAGTGGCATTTTGTATCATATATAAAATATAGTCAGTTTTTAAACTTTTTACCCCCCCCCCCCCCAAAAAAAACCATATTTAGTCATACGAATTATAAAGAGTATCTACGCTAGGCACTTGGAAATGGACTTATTGAAAAAAGTGGAACAAAAAAAAAAAGGATTTCTAAACCACAGCTATGGACACATCCCTGGCAAAGTACGACGAGATAATCTGAATAAGAGCTAAGTCTCGCATAATGTATTAGCTAAGCAAGGGTTGAACCTGTGTTCCCCCCCTCCTCCTTCCTTCGTAAATTACGAGACGTTTCAAATAAGCTTTATCACAGTGCTCATGAAGCTGAAAGTACGATTTGTATTTCGAAAATTACATATGATGCAAACGTCACCGTAAAATTTACAATTCTGAAATTGAGCTCACAAATATTACAAAATGCTGAACGCCATAAATCAATTTTCGCAAAATTGCTACGATTTTCGAACATGAGGCTAAACTCTCGCGAAGTCCTATTCGATACTGTAAGTACAATCCTGCCATTTATGAGTGTGCCGTAAGCAGGCGACACTAACAGAAAACGAAACCATTTTACTTCAGACTTTCCTCACGTAACGATGTTATTGCAAGAAACTGATTTGTGTGAAATCAGACTAGAAAAAAAAATAAATTAAATTTGCTTTTGATTTGACCAGTCTGAACTATTTGGATAATTAGGTGTGTACTAAAATATAAAAAACAAATATCACAATATCCAATCACGCACGTAAGGGCAAATGTACAAATTACGCCTATTTCAAGATATGTTTGAAAAAGAAGATTCGTCTTCGAAGGTCACAGTTCACCCTATACTGGCTGTCATCAATAATCCCATGTTAATTAAGTTCTAACTAATCCATGCGTGAAGAGGTTTAAGTTCCAGGTTACCCCTCTTAGGAATAGTAAAACTTTAGCTTTCGGAGGTACAACAAATGCATCCCTCGAGGTAGGAAAAATATTTAGTGTCGTGCTATGGTAATGCAAGGTACTGAAATTGGATCCAGTGATAGAAAACGATTTGTATTTCAGATGTATTTCAGAAAACGATTTGTACTTCAATAATAGTGTGGATGTATATTAAACTAGGGGTGGTGATTAAAAACTTAATGATTAAAATTCATCGTTTACTCACCTAACAGACAACCCCTACATTGTGTCTACGTCCCAATTCCGTTTTCCGTGTGTGTTCCACAAGTACTTCACTTTGGAAAGTACTCAATTCGGACCTGCTGTAATCAAAATTTATTTCAGTTTAGAAATAACAGTAAGCTCGAAGTGAGCAGTTTCCTAAGTGAAGCACCTCGCAACCCTGGCATCAAGAAATAGTGGAGAGAATGTAGTTATTGACTCTCCCAAATGACAGCGGTGCGTTTTTAGCATTAACTGAATGAATGAATGAGCTCAATAAATGCATATTTTTATCAAAATCTCACCGTCTGTAGTGTTTGGAAATGACTGCTTATCAAAGAACTCTATTCCAATACCATAATGCTACATTAATGTACCTATTTCTTAAAGGAACAGACTATTTCTTTCGCTTCCGAAAGCTAAGGTTTCGGAAGGTATACTGGACTAACTTTATTAAGCAGAAGTATTAACTTAAGATCCTTATCAATAAAAATTTTAGAAACCCATAGCCAATGAGGAAATCGAGCAATATGAAAATGCTACTTACCACTATCTAAAGACTGGATCCAAGCCTCACAAAGACACTCTTAAATGAGCAGGACAGAAATATCAACAAATGATAAAATTAACTTATATTTTACGTAAGCATAAATGTACCGTACTTGTCAAGAATCAAGTACTGTGTCACAGTAATGACAAACGAACGCCACATATAAATATGACATTAGATATAATGTACTAAAACACAAATATTACGTATTACTTGCTGGTACGCATGTGTATAGCGGACATGAACAATACTCCGAAAGCTGCCTCGTAAGTTTTGTCACATCACTTGTAATGCAGCGAAGCTTAAATGAATCATTTTTTACGCAATTTCTGCCAGTCCTCATCAGAAAATCCAATGCAGTGGAATTTCCCATAACGGACACCTAGATAAATGCTCCCTTTCAAAGCAAAAACCTCTCTATAACGGACAAAGCCAACATGTGGTGCTTGTCTTATCGAGGAGTAGTGAAGACAAATATGAAGTCTTAATTTGCAATCCCCTCCTCTCTTTTCAAGATCGCTAAGAGAAGTCGCGAGTTCTTAGGAAGCTTCACAACAATAAATAACACCCACAATAATAATTACAAAACTAGTAACGCAACTCAAATGGAAACAAGAACAGTGTCGTATTTAATACTGTCAAAGCTGTTACACACAGTTGTTCTGCTATTGTTGGCTTGAGCCATAGTTACCTAAAGGTCTTAAATAAAATTTGATTTCACTCAGCTGTCCTGCTACTGGTGTCATTACGACGCCGTACCACAGTTCTGTTTACCGTACACACAACAATGCATATAGAGCGTACACTGCACTGTAATTAATGTACAGTAATTTATAGATAAAAACTAGTGTACAATGTACATTAATTCAGTTTGTACATAATTTTCTTATTTCAACTTCTTGTCCGTTTAAGCAAAGGTTCAATGAGTGTTTTTAAATAGAGGATAGCTTTTTAGGTCCTAACGGAGTCCGCTATTAGAAGTGTCACTGTATATTATATAGAATTAGAAGAAACGAGGCGGCCGTTTGAGAGTTCTCAAAACTTGAAACGCTGCCTTTCTGTTAGTATGATCACTGGATCAAGTCCCACAGCGGTCCACTAAACGGTGTGATTCACAGAGCACTATCAAAAACATTACATCCTGTTCTTAGAGAAGTTCACGAGCTCATCTAGGACGTTAATAATTACAATTCAATCAAAGCGCCAAAAGATTGAATAGTTTTTCTAGTGCTGCTGTTAAAAACTGATTGGGAGTCTATTGACATAAGCAAATCTGAAGATACAACTCTTGTAAACAGAAGAATTTAACCAAACAAATCAAAACGAAATTAACTGGTACACCTTCTACCTTACTCTATGTGTTACAAGGGATGTACCGATGCCATTTTTCCACCGATACTGAAGAGGCCGATACAGATACTTTTTGGAAAAATTCCTATATAAGACTTTTTCAAAATTGTTATAATATATATTAGATATAAGGTCAAAATTTCACATACAAAAATATAAAGCAGAATTTCATATTACGTTAGACACAGAAAAAAAATATCAAATTGAGTACCGAACTGTCCTTTGTACTCCTGGACACTGGGAGATAAAGGCGGCTGAGCGTGGGATTGACCAGTGAACACCCACTTCACCTTATGCCATAGGTCGAGAACATGTGGAGTCAACGGCGCGTGCGCATTGTACAGGTTACACCGTTACCTTTTCTAATATGTAAGTAACGACTAAAGGGAAAATACTGACAAAGTGAGCGTAGGCCGTAGAGTGGTTCACTTGCAAAGCAATTTGTTCTTAATCGAAACATCCGACTCGTTTGAGATCCGAAATTCGAATCCCTGGTGTGCCTTTCTGACTGAAGTTACCTTTGGCTTTCCCTCAGTTACTACTACTTTTCTTTCTAATGTGAGCTACTATTTGGGCATGGATGGCCTAAAAATATCATTTGAGTAGTGCAAATCAAAGGCGTACACATGCATAAAGAAATCGATTATACCATCGATAATCATTTAGACGAAATTTAAGTCTAGAAGAGACCCATGAAAAATGAGTGTCAGTGTTATTAATATGAAACAAATTAAAAATAATTCGGAAAATGCATCGGTGAGAATCGGTGTCCATTTGCCGATACTCCAGAAAGTGGCCGATATCACCGATACTGATACCGATGTATCGGTACATTCCTGTGTGTTACAAGGAAAATTTCAGTGGAAAAAATAAACTGCACCGTAGGTTAGCGATACTTAACAACAAGCAACTATACCTGTCAATGGTTCAAATCCCTTATACAAAGCGTAAGCATGATCTCACAAAGTAAAGGTCCATTTACTGTACCAAACGTCATATTCGGACCTGAAGAACTGATTTATTTAACCGTGTCTCAAATATATTCTTACAAAGAAAACCCCTTCACGGGTTATATAATTATAGGGCTTAACTTCAAAATTACTGATAAACACACTTTTGAAATTAAATCAATACTCCTAGCTTTCGGATTGCCTTCGAAATTATTTTCAAGGATCGAAGTTCAGGATTAAAAACGCAGCTCATCTGCTTGGTTTCCGGCATTCGTCCATATTGTTCTTGCTACGAAGTAGAACGCGAAATACTGCAGAACTGGTGTTGCCACTTTATGAAAAAGGAAAGCCGCTATCACTTGGACTGAATCTTTTATTACTTCTCAGACTAAACATCTTCCAAAAATTGAACTCATTCAGCGAACCTGTGTTCAAACTCAATTTTGGTTGTTCTTGTTTAAAAATAACATTACCATAAAAAGTTGCCATACTGTTAAAATATGAAAACTGGGAGAATCATCTCTAATACATGTAGATTTCCAGCATGCATTAACAACAATGACTTCCGTTGATCGATGCATAAAGTTAGGTAATGTTCTCATGCAACCTGAAGGCACAGTGAAATGAACCGTTCACACTTGCTATATTTACAATAAAGACTATCCACCTGTAGTATATAATCCAGGTACTATTTTATTCATGGAAGTATTGACGGTCTCGACTGAAATACCACCAATATCGAACATATTAGTACCACTTAAACACAATAAAACTATAACGAATATCATAGTATGCATTTTTACGTATCAATATTGCAAACCACTGAAATATCTATTCTACAGACAATTTCCACTCCTGTTACATGCATAACCATATTCTAGTTGAATGGAGATTATCATATCGAAATATATACTTCATTTCCAAAACCTATATTATTTATTTTCACCATTGTCATAGTACACTGCATGAATCACGCAGTTCTAAAAGTTCGGCGTTCTTAGACAAATCTGAGATTGACCCCCCACCACCACCACCCACCCGTTTTCTTTGTAGTCTTACTGTATAACATGTGACTTAGCACTAGCAGGTATATGGACAGTTTCAAAGACATTTTAAAAGGATAGAATTGCTACGTTTTTCTCCGATATCCCTAATTACATTCCTTTAGAGGTGTGGACAGTTTGGAGACACCTAGTCATGTGATAACCAACTAAAACGAATGTACAGATTTGTAAATAAGGAAGTAACCTATCTACATCTCTAACATACTAAGGGGGCCAGAAACGGCAATAAGGCTTCTCTCCTCTCAAATATCTTGTACGAACTGGTCATATGCAAGCTATGCCATGTGCTATACACAAGGCTACAAACAAAACAAAGGACAACTCCTAAAAGTTACTTTATTGTTTCAAAATTTTACATAACAACCAATATTAAATCTAGACGTGAGAGCCACAAACGCTTGTCACAAATCCTAGTTTTCGAGAATAAAAAAAACTACTTCCTTTCACATAGAATATTAATGGACAAACTATATAACGACTTATTTTTGTACATTATTCAACATGTTCACAACAAGAATCATGCAACCATTATGTGAGGCCTTCCGTTATTAATCACGTTTTGGCCAAAATTGGACTTAACTCTATTCTGGCTCTCAGGTACACAAATTTGGACTAGGTTAGCTCAATAAAGAATGCGTTTCATTATCAAAACACTTTAATTTGAGAAGAAACACATTACATCCACAACTACGGCTTTCCTCGTTCACAAACTGGCATTAATTCCATACTATTAAACGTGCTACTTCAATAGCAGGATTACACTTTAATCGTCATTTCTGGTCAGGACGCTGCAGTCCTTACCACGCCTAGCGCTCTAAGGTGCACTCAAGCCCATCATATTGAGTACCAGAATGTCCTTGATATTCCTCGGCACCTTGGGAAATGAAGGTAGTCGAGCCTGGGACTTACCACCCCCAATTCGTGCCGTAGATAGAGAATTTTGAAAATATGTGGGGTGCTACCTCCACCTACCTCAAGCACCGCTTATAGAGTATCGCACAAGTACCCTTTTTTCCTTTCTTACGTTTATCTTATCTTACCAAAACCCTATTCCTGAGAATGCGTTCAAGGAGAATCCGAAAGCTGAAAGGATATTTCAATTTCGCCAAAAGGGAGGCCATCAATGGTTGCAAGGTATCCCTATAAATCCCTATAAATATGAAGTCATAATAACTGTAATGTTAACGAAATAACAGAGCTTTGAATTTGTCTAACAAGGCTCAATATATACTGTGGGGAAACTCCTATCTAAAGGCAGGAATATACGATACAGAAATAGAGTGGATGGATCATTCCATTACTACATTAATATTCAGTGTATGAATAGATATGTGCAAGACGAATATAACAGTAATTTTGAATGACTTGTCTTTTAATCTGCTCTTTTAGATGCTTTGTATTTCTTCTAGTAAGCTTCACTAGTCACGTTTGCTATAGAGGTAAGTTTATGTTGTAGCAGAATTAATTTTCCGTCAAGTCTTGATAAGGGCAGCTTGTTATTCTCGGCAGGTTTATGTAACGAAAATTCAGAAGAAATTGATGGAAAAGTTGTTACTATAACACAGCCCCATTCTCCTTCCTTCTCTTCCATTCCCCACCTACAGTAAGCTTAAAGTATGTCAAAGATTTTATTACATTAGGTCAGTGTTTTCCAACCTTTTTCGCCTTAGGGAACCCCAGAAATATTTAACAAAAGTTTGGGGGAACCTGGCACATACTTTAATGTAATCTAGAGTAAAATACAACGTAGTATTGTACAGTAGGTAAACAAACAAAGAAAAAAGTCACAAGTTTTGAATACTGATTTATTGATTTTCGTGAAACACCTAAATCTGCGTCGATGAACCCTAGGATTTCCGAATCCCGGTTGGGAATCACTGCATTAGATGGACGGCCATCTTAATGGAAGTAGTCTCTTTCAGTTCATTTTTCTGACATAAGAGAAGGTTTGGGCTAAGCATGGAAGCTCTCTGATATTGAATTCGAAATCAGTTATATTTTTCCTCCATTTCTGCGGGAATCCATAGAAATTGCACATACTGTATCCTTCAGTGCAAGCCTAGCTAAGGAGTTCGGGACACTCACCTATGAGAATAGACAATTAAGCAAGCAAAGTTGTTTGCATCGAGTTGAAATGCCAAATCCAGAATGAAATTATGCTGGTAGGAAAGGATGCAGTCAGTCAACACTAGTCAAGTTACCAAACTTGATCTTTTAAGATATAAATAACTTATACCAATAAAGCGCAGTGCAGAAAAATATTAACGTACTAACAAACAATATTCTGTCGGTTCACATATTTCTTTTTATGCACTAACTTAAGTTACATTAAGCATACGCCGCGCTAATTTTTTCATGCGCTAGCCTTTATAAAGAACAATTGAAACGCTATAACCTGGCACAACTTCACAGAACACAATATTTGATTTGAATTGCCTTCAGGCAACTTTATCTCAGACCAAACAGAAAAAGAAGAAACGTAAAACCAACCATTGCAACACAACGAATGGCAAAGAAACTTAGATATAAATCTGGGAAAACCATGGCAGAGTTCTCCACACAAGAGAGAACAATGAAGCCGTGTTATAAACAGCGGAGGGGTTGCATTATACCCCTTTCCCTAATATTATTGGTTTGTAAAAGGCTGATCCTTGTATACTAATGCTGAAATAGCATCTATGAAAATAGTTATGATTATCCACGGGGGGGAAAAAAAGGAAACCCAACA
>JAGDQP010011475.1:17007-52453 GCA_022664845.1 Lepisma saccharinum
ATCCACGGGGGGGAAAAAAAGGAAACCCAACAGTAAAACGCAAAAAGAATCTTCATCTTAGTACACCGATGTAAAAGTGGCTCCACATTCGAGAAAGTGAATAGAATGCGCCTGTCTTTACCCTTTGATAGATAACGTGACATACAAGTGAACCAAGACCTTCCAAGAGAGGTGTAAGTTCATCACCCAGTACAACGGAAAATACTCAAGGTCTGCTTACATTAAAGAAAACATTCCACACATGTTGATGTATAGTAAACGTTATCACGCGCACGACAGAGAAGTCTTTACACTTAAACAGAACAAAAAGGCACCTCTCAGCAGCAGGAATCGATGGGTGTCTGAATCACTCTACATTGATAGTAGAAAGTTTACACGTACGTTCTTCAGTTCTAAACAAAATGTTAACCCTCCAGTATGCGCTTACCGCAAGCTTTGCCAACGAAGAATTTGCTTTTCTTAAAACTTTCAAATGAACTTGTTAAATCATACCTAATACTTACACTCATTTCCAAAATGGCCTTCTGATCAGATTAATTTAAGAAAATGGAAGTCCAACCTTCAAACATTTGGAAGTTTTGGAAACAATTTGTAAAATCCATATTTGAGAATTGTATGATCGTGTTTATACCCTCGTAACTGTATTGCTTCACATAAGACATTTGCTTGTTGAATTTAACCGAAGCAAGTCAAATGTCACACGATTCGTTGCTTATTGCTATAATATAGATCGATGAACGAGACTAATGTATTACGCTATTGCTGAATCACGCACAGTGGAACCCGTATCATGTATGCAAAACCTTGTCAATCCTTCTCTTTTGTAGTACCAATCACTACCACCACATCTTAATAATCAGGCTATTATGTTCAGATGGTATCCTTCCAAAAAGTACCTAGAATAGTTGTACAACTTCAAATACTTTAACTTAATTTTGTATTGTAAAAAAGATTCTGATCATGTTAGAAGTTTATATATTTTTCTAAGTACTCTTTGAATGGATATCTACATCTAAACGCTTTAGACAGAAAAAAACAAAACAAAACCGCAATCTCGATGCATATTCGGATACCAGAAACATACGTAATCAAAAACAAGGATTGTAGTTAAGGTTCACAGAATTTAGAACATTTATTTTCTCAATTTCTTTTCATTTTTTTAATGCCAGGCTACAATGTACGTGGTTTTCTCTAGGTATATAAAGGCAGGTAAAAATAACCATTTAGGTCAAACTGCTGATGGTCTGCAAGGCTACGAGTGCGGACATTCAGAAACTGTGTTAAAAGAAAGATGTGGAGAAAGAGAGACGTGCGCCAAGGAGCTACCGTTTGTAGCTGCTCTGACCACAAAGGGCCGCAGGTGAATGAATGGTGCTAGGATAAAATATACATGATTACACAAGGTGGAACAAAACATACAGCAACCTGGTTTCTAAGCTCTAATCATAAACACTGAAACAATGAAGTGTCATGTCGTTTCCTAGTAAGCAACATGCTATTAAGAAGCAGAAACACACAATATCACCCTTTAAACAAACATCGTTTTTCCATTGCTCTGTCGAGATCCAAAATATACGAAAGGCATGATTATACTTGCATTCAACTGTAAGGAAATTTGTGACACGAATTTTCGAAATGGTCAAGCACCGCTTCCTCACACAAACTCATTACTAATGAACACCCATCGGCAACACCAGCACTTCGTACGAGGTTCACACTTGCTTCTATAGTCTAAGAAATAGTCTGAAATACCAGTATTCTTCGATTTCAACTAGAAAACCTCTTGCGTTCGTATGATTTCAACGCTTTACATAAAACGTATACTCTCAATGAACTGTAATGAATTACTACAATACGAAGACTAACTTGAAAACCGAGAGCTACGTACAGAATATCTAACAACGTACGTGCGGCATGGGTTCTGGTATGTCTAATAATTCAAGGCATCACCACGAAATGCACTAAATACTCCTTTCAATTCAAGTACCAATTACCAATGAAGAGAACGGCGGAAGCCATAATTTTAAGTGCGTGTGTCGATAAATCTGACTTATCAAACGTTTTACGTAGAAATATAAATTTTGACTTCATACGTTTCGACCTTATCCGTCAAACTCTCTGAACACTGTATTGAACTTAAAAACAGAGAACAAGAAACAGCCTGCCTTAGACACGTTATAAAAATTCAACACTTGGTCACGAAAGTTTGGGTGGAACTCAAACCAGATTAAAACTATTAGAGGTAAAGATCTAAATAATGTTAAAAGTCTCCACCTGGATTTGAATTTTATTTCAAGACCTTTAGGCAACTTTGGCTCAGGCCGTATGTATGATGGGAAATTGGTGGAATGAAGCAAGTGGGAGGAAGCGGGAAAACCCACAACATACACGATGTTTGTCCACCACAAAGCTCACATGGCATGAGCTGGGATCGAACCGACGACCCCAATCATCAAAGGTAATCGCTCTCCCACTGAGCCACCACAGCCCAAAAGTCTCTACTTATTTATCACTATCACTAATTCTCTTTGCGTTTAAATTAGTGTAAAAATAAGGTGATTTTTTTTATCTGCTGCTTTTATTATTCAGAATAATCTGAACAGATTTATTTACCTACTATCTGACCTGCAGGCTTTGTTCAAAAATAACATCTTACTACAAATAGGAAGTTAAAATTACTAGCGCTTGACATAATACTGAAAATATCTTTCTTTTGGGCAATTCTGCAGCATCAACACTCCCCTTTTATCAAATAAACCACACAAAATTAGCATTTCTAAGACGAAAATAAGTCCCGGAAAATGCTTTCGACATTCTTCTCGTACTGATTAACCTCTTGAATTTTTTGATGTTTATTGCCTATCAAATCACAAATTTAGCTCGTGGGTAAGTAGTAGACTTATTATTATATACTCAACACCCATGAAGAAAAAGAACAACACACACTTCATTTTCCAGTAGCAGTAGCTCAGAAAACCAGGTTGCCATACAAGAAAATCTGCTCATTACAGAAAATAAATGGGAAAACATCATCATGAAACAGGACAATTAATATAAATGGGCAGTAGCAGTCCAGCAGCTTGACCCCGTCAATACATAACAAGGATACGAAATCAGTGCATAATGCGAAGTCCCAGACTTTATTATTATTATTATTATTATTATTCCTAGTGATGGACACTAACTATATTCTCAAGGTATTTGTATATAAAGCTACATTCTCGTTTCCAGCCACACAAATAGGGTAGGGAAAACATGAAAGATATCGAGTGAATTAATACCCTAATTAATTTCTCCTGGCTATTGTGTCCTACATTACAAGTGTTGTAGTAACTATGTCTTTCCTTTTCCCTTCGCCTAGGTTTCTACAGATGCATACTGGACTGCTACTAAAAGGTTCAAATTCAATTCTGAGAGTAAGGAAGCAAACAATACTAGGTCACATATATGACAGGATAAAAATTAGTAATGCGAACTCTCGGTATGGTAATGGTCTACGGAAAACACCACCACTGCAAACTCAAGCTACCAGCACTCAGCCAATTATAGCTGATAGAACTCACTTTGAAAGAAAAATAGCCCTTACGTATATTATCTACTTTTGTTATATGGCGTTCAATATACAGTACTTCAAATAATACATATTTCAGATGGATAAAATGTGATGTAAAACAATGATGATGTGAGTGCAAGGACGTCATGTACAACGGTGACTGTTATTTTTTCCATGGCCCAGCCGAGATTGGAACCGCAACCTAGTGGACGGTAACTCAGTGACTCCATATCACAACGATGAATCTTGAAAATATGTAGTGTAGAAAGATTTTCACACACTAAAATATTATTAAACCTAAAGCTTTTAAGTGACAAGTAAGTTTCATTTATCGTGAAGTACAAATATTACTACTCGTTTGCAACCTAGAAGCAACTTTATCATTCAACATGTCAAATAAGATGGTTCCCAAACAATGAAACGTTAATAATGGAAAAGAAAACATTACAACAAAAGGGGGCTTAATTTGAATTTTTTTATGGGCACGCGTTACACATCTAAGGCTCAGACTGGGACAGAGGAGGACCTATGCAATTGAATAGTGACAGGAAAAACTTATCAGAATGGTTGGGCACTGGGAGGAAAACCATAGTAAGCCAACGTTCTACCACTGAGCCACGGCTGTTCGGATTAGGCTGGGACAGGACAGAGGAAAGAATGCGGGAAGGAATTGACCAGAGGCTAATTTGAAGGTATCATCCCGGAATTTGCCACAGGAAAAAAAACTTCAGTTAGGACGGTCAGCCATTGGGATTGAACCAAAGTCCTCCCGAAGGTGAACCATTACCATACCAATCCTCTACAACGGGGTCTCAAAACCTACTATGTACTAAATCCGAAAAGTGATCAAGAAAGAATGAAACGGTAAAATGAAACTTCGGGAAAGAAATATAATCGAACAGTAGATTGAACTGAGATGGCTCACCTTTCTACGAAACTTGCTACTTTTAAGAATCAACACTATCAGGCAAATTCTGATTGGCCATACTCTACGATCTCTTAAAATCCTGCTTTACGCTGCTATCGCGTTTTGGCTCGGAGCATTGAACTGGAGCAAAAATATATTTCCCGACCTCAGAATAAATATTTCGTAAATAATTTGTTTTTGTACTTTTTCTTCTAAATTAACTAAATCTAACTTAAAATGAGAGATGTTTTACGTAGCATGAGAAATGAAAATTTACGGGTAAATAAATTCTACATGCTAATGAAATTTTGTGCTTTGTGTATAGAATACTGTACGACCTGTACCTAAATCAGGTAAACCATTTCTTTTTACCTGTTGCTAGTAGAGATGTTTTCGATTTTTTTTAAGTTCTGCATGAATGGCGACTTTCACGCTGTCCATTGTGTAGTACGTTCCATAAAATGAACTTCACTTAAACCTTAGCTTCGAGATCTATGTAACTACTCATTCAGAAGTCCTATTATGTTATTTATGAATAGTTTCAGTAAAAATTAACTAATCTAACTCCACCTTACCTATCTTCCTCCAAAAACTAATTTGCATGGGTCATTTTACCAACTTTTGACTTCAAGCCGTCAAGATTAAATTAGTGTAATGCTTATTAAAATCCACAAACATCCATGAACTTGTCGGGAGTCAAACCCGAAACCTTGGAGACGTTGGCATAACACCTCAGACCACACTGGTACCTCGATCAACCTTAACTTCAACTTCGGTGAATGGCACTGTCCGAGTTTAACTAGTGGTCACGCAAGGGCGTAACTCATCGAACTTTACCTACACAAAATGTAGCTGATCATCGTGGAACATTATGAATATACTTCGTGATAACTAATATATTGCAAGTCAATAAAATACGAGGATTAAATTCGGTATACGGCATCCAACTGCGAAAGGTGTGCGCTAATAGAACAAAACCTAACCTGACCCAATCAATTCTAACTTAACCTGGCAGGAAAATCGAAACAACTTGAATCTGGTGAGCCTTAAAAGAAAGTGGATGCCATACACCGAATAAATGCCAAAATACGTGTACATATTGCCAAGTTCATGTAGTGCAAGAGTACCGTACAGGTTGCAGCCGGGATTAGGAAACAAAGTAGAGATTATTAAAATCGTAAAATAAAAAAAAGTTGCGTGCGACCTTCCTGATTACTTTTTCCTGAAAACAAATATTAATAAAAGTCTGACCGTAATGACCTGACCGCTGGAAACAATGCAAATAAATAGCACTGTTTTATTAGTAATTTCGACTGACTTAGACTAATTACAGGTTCCTCTACCAGTTTCCGTATCGGGTATTCACACTTGCAAGAAGGTAGTATACATCCCGAAGTACACTCCCATATCAATGAAGGACAGTAGTACTTTCAATTACCTATGTGTATTAAGTACAAGGCCAAACAGGAAAAGAATCGGTGGAGATAAGTCTCTTGAACTGTAAATTTTCAGACAGCATATTCGCAACAGTATGAAACTTTCATTAGTACTGGGTTAGGTTCCGCATACAGCATCCAACTGAAGAAGGTGTGAGCTAACCAAAGCAAACTTGACCAAACCTATCCTAAGGTAAACTAAAAGGAAAATTGAGATAACATGAATATGGGGTGTATAAAAGAAAGTGGATGCCATATACCGAATACATGCCAAATATGCATTACTATCAATTAAGGTTCAAATAACCGAAATATCTGAAGGAGACGCACTGAACTAAGATTACCTTACAAAACTCCCTTGCACTAAGAGGTTAACTTGGCGGTGGAGTATTTTGCAATTATCTCGTAAGAACTATCTGCAATATGATTTTGGGCCCTTATGCATGGCTTTCTACTCCTGTGCTCTGGCACTCCTTAAAGCGCGTCTCGTAAAGTCTAGCACTTAAAAAAAAACAAAGTTTAAGCACTAACTTTCTGCTCTTGGATACGAGAAATTGATCATACATATTCTGTAAGGGTTAAGATGCATATGAAAATCGGATGGTAACTGCCTATGGAATGGACCTAAGCACTTGCGTGTTACCAGTCTATGCCAAAACCTTAAGTGGAAATTTCAAAACTTGGGGTCAATGAATCTCACGCCAAATCATGTAGCATGTTTGAAACGGTAGCTAGATCTACAAGTCTCATTAAGATGGGAAAGTTTTAATTTCTTACCTGTCCATTCGTAATGAAGCTACTAACTGTAAATCTTATCAGCTACTACTGTTGTATAGAGTTAAATGTACTTAAATGTTCAGATTTAGGATACGTGTAATACAGAATGTGAAGCAAAATAAAGGGGTGATGCGTGTGTAAGGGAACACACCCTTGCACTCATGCCCCTGATTTTGCATCACATCTTGCACTGTATGCTTCTGAAATAATGCACACAATAAGTACATTTAACGCCATATGATAAAAAGCATTTCTACATTTCCCGTATAAAGTAGTTAATATAAAGAATATGCGTACCTCTAACTATAGTCGATGTCATGGCCAATTCTACGCTCAAAAATGTTTTAAAAAAACTTTACTTGTATCCCAATTCTAAAATCATACAGTACTTCTGCTCTTTTACTGGCTGAACAAAGTGCATTTTTTTTTTGTTCTTTTTTTTAGTGGAAACAAAACTTTTTATTCTACTCGGAAGAGTGATCATGTGATTCATGCGCGTCCATGTTTTGCACAAAATCCACGTTTTTTCGAACAGGTACAGTCTAATTATTACATATCACACGTAACTGTTTAGAATCTAAGAACAAGTCAGTGAGTTTCATTTAATTACACAAAACGCGCCATTTCTCAACGAGAAAAAAACCATGGCGGCATGCTGGCCAAGGTAGCTTGGTTTGCAAGTGGCTTTGTAACGGGATTAATGTTAGAAATCACAACGTCTCAGGTAGGAAAAGTTATTGAACATACCTTGATATACTCAGGATAAACTGGCGGGTGCGGGAATAACCAGGAATACTCGGGAACTTAGTAGCGGGTCTTAATATCAAGGTCTAGGTTTTGCAACCTGGCACAGTAGATGTAGATTCCAAGGACAATTGCAGCCGGGCTAAGTAGATTGTGGATCCTTCCTCACCTCCGTGAAGTGTCGTATGCGCTAGTCTCGTTCAAGCTTTCACTGCTAACTTCCGGGCCTGACAGGGTTTCAAAATTGATTTGATCAATATACATCACAAATTAAGAACATTCATCAATACTGCACTAAATAAATATCTTTTGAAACAATTGCTTTTCCTTACCTTACTCATAGAAATTGAATATGAAAGCCGAACTATATTTTTGACACATTGTAATCTCGTCCCACAGTGCGCAGCGTCACTTTATTTTGCGGAGCATAAAATTCGCTGTTAACGAAAAATGAGAAAGAGAATGCGTAAATGCAAATAATAATGTTTCAATTATTTTCCAATGACGTAAAACGCTAATAACTTGTATTCAATACCTTTTCCATAAATATTCAGTACTAAAATAATGAAAATTAAGCCGTACCAGTAATACTCAGCACAATCTTCGAGATAATTTCCTTCTGACGGAAATAAATATTATCGGTCATGTGTGTCTGCAAGTGCATCAATATGTAATTTATCGTAAAAGCTTGTGTGCATTCACAGAAGTAGTTTCAGAAGGATAAATACGGCAAAGGGATAAAGGTGCTTTTGAACGTTCTCGATTTTAACATGCTTTCTTATGAAGAAGTTTACAGCGACAAAATCCTGCAGACACTTTCGCAAGAGTTTTCAAGATTACGTGGTGAGTAAACTTAGCATCCATTAGTTATTTTGTTGTTTAGAATGATGCTATTTATTCTTATATAAATTCCTCCCAGTTCAGTCTTTAATTTGAAGTATATTTTTAAAGTTTGACTGATTTCAATTTCATGTAGCGACGTTTTATATTAAACATTAGGTACATGTTTTGGATTGGCTATTCCATTCGACTTGCGTGAGCGGTGTGTTTATAAATAACTTAAATTTTCTGCTTTTTTAATCTATGTATTCTGAACTTTTATACTTTTTCTCCTCTTTCTAACTTTATCACTACTTCTTTTCGACCACAATTAATAATGAAAAAAGAACTATTTCTTTGATTTTCCTTCGAAATCTTTAAAATAAAATATTAAAATACTTATTTCAATTATTCAAAAATTTCAATTACCTAATTTGCCCTTTCGTTGAAATAATTAAATAGTGTACAGGTTTCTTTTTATCATAGCATGAAAAATAATGAGTTCAACTGTATCAGGGAGCAGCTTGTTTCTATAACCGCAGTCACGTATCACTCAACGAAATAAGAGTCATTAAGACATGCGAACAGATGGGTTTCGTTTATTCTTTTTTAAACCAATTTTACATGAAGTATATTATTGACAACAGAGATGTTTATCAAAGAATTAGCTTTACCTGGTGGAAAGATAACCTGAAGGAGGTATATATCACAGAGATGACCATTTTTTGTTTGTTTAATTTCTTCAGTATGCCCCAGTATCAACATATTTGCGATAAAGCCGGAATTTTATCACAAAATTGCCAGAAAAGATCCAACAGAATTTTTTTTTTTTCTTAAGCATGACTCAGTGTCGGAATGTCGAAATTTTGGGCCTACTCTTCTGCTTCTCTGGGGCGCGACACCTCGGTGGTAAATCGTTCGCCTCCGCTGCGTGGGGCCGTGGGGGTCTCCGGCTCGTGCCATATGGGCTTTTTGGCAGACAAACACAGTGTGCGTTGGTTTTCTCGGTGTTCTCCGGTTTTATCGTACTTTCTCATTCCACCAATTCTGCCGTCATCCCAGTCGGCGTGAGCCAAATTTGCCTGAAGACCTTTAATTCAATATTATTCTCCTCTATTCTGTTCAACACTTCAGCGTTAGTCACTTCGTCAATCCATTTTGCCTACATTCTATTCTTCTTATCCAAATTATGCTATGTTTAGGTTACTTAGAATCGTGGTTGAAAGAACTACGTTTAGACTACGGAACTTGACGTAGTTTTCTTGCTTGTACTGCCATCTTGTCAGTATCATGCAGCTAAGAAAAAGAATTAGACGGTAGAGGTTTGAATTATAAAATAATGATCTAAAATGAATTGATTGTAGTGTAATATTGTGTAGATTAGCAATGCCATAATTATTTTATACTTTAAAAGTGATAAAAACCACTAGGATGCTATATATTTCGATAACGAAAGAAATTAACTCACGAAGTGAGACGCGTTTAACGCCTAACTTACTACCTCGTTTAGATTACTAACGTAAAAAGATAACCGTCGTAAGCTGATGCAGGTTAAATTTGAAACCCGTGTTAAGAAAACGTGTTTACATTACTAAAATGATTTCGGTTTTCGTTAACCTTGGTAAGGTGTTAGTAATTTAAACAAGGCATCGTATTACATTACGATGTATTACTTTTCCATTAGCAATGGTAAATTAAAACATTCTAATTGGTATTACCCGAGTTTCTCCAGTTATCCCAATTTTCCGTTTTCCTCTTTGTCTTTTAGTGTACGGTTTATCTTCCTTTATACTATTAAAAAGATCCAACTTGTACCTATTCTTCCCTCAACCATCCCATGCAAGCAAGGGCACCCATTAGGGAGGGGCAACCACCACCCCTGGCCGGAGAGAATTATACTATGCAAAATAGAAAACAAAAATAAAATGTTTATATGTACTTTCTATATTTTATTTATATATTTATTGTCAACACAACAAGTTTTGAAGTCCAATTAGAGTGTCGATATTAAAAAAGCTCATTTACAGACATTTTTATTACAATATTTCTAAATGCGTTCGAAGACGAAGACATATCACATATATCCAGTTCGATGCAAGTTCTACACATTTCATTGTAGGTATTTACATTTTCTCCAGATTGGTGATTTCATCATTATATTGTCCTTGCCTTTTTTCAGTGGGAGAGATCAAATTAAACTCTCCAAGGTACTATATGTAACACAGTTATTTGGTCATTGTATTTTCCACAGAACAAAATGAACTTTCAATCGTTCCAATAGATACTGCCTCTACTATGAACGTATATAGTTCACAATAATTAACTTTCCTTTAATATGCTTTTACAATACGATATATACAATTCCCGCTAGCGATACTTTCTGCATTTCTAAACATTCTCAAATTATTATGCATGCTTCCAGAAGATTACACTGACTAGGATGCATCCAGAATTACATGTAATTTACTATTACAAACCTTGCATACATACGTCAGAGGAGAGGATGGGTCAGAAGGCTAGGTTTTCCTAAAATAGCTGACACCAACAGACGTATGCCACTTTAAGTTTACATGTAATATGCGTGCGAGAACAGCAAGTATCTTTATTTAACGACAAATAATAAAAAAAATGATTATTATTACTGTTTCTTTGATATATTTTTTTTTAAAGTGACAGCATCAAGAAATAGCACTTAAGACAAAAGTATCTCTTAACACTAAACATGCACACAGTAAATACGTAAGATACTTATAAATATTAATTAATATCTTACTATTCCTAAGTAATTGCCTCTGTCAGGAATAACTAACCTAAGCGCACGTATTTCTCAACTTCTATGCGAGGGGTTCACCAAGGGGTACCCTGTCAGATCCTGCTCTATCTGAACACGACTTCTATAATTTATAAATCAGCGCACGGTATGTTACCCGCGAGTATATTAGACACACTAGACATACGGTCCCTATCAGAAAAGTTATTTCTTAGCAAACATAACCGCAAATGTAATTAAAACTATGAACAACTGATAGTCGCTCAGGGCGACACATTCACCTTTCGTGCGCGTCCTAAATCTACTAAAAATATGTAGCAAAATAAAGTATATTGCAAGTACTTTATGGTAACCTACTACAGACAAAATAAATATCACAGGCCTGTTTCTCAAGAATCAACTTGACATTTACGATACCAGTCTTTATTTACTTTATTTGTGTTATACTGTCATGGCAGAGAACTTTACTGTCTAGATCACTGATTCATTCGATTCTGCGAAGCAAAAGGCGATTCACTACAATTAACGTAGTAGGAGAAAAATTATTTTCTTTTCATCTTTGTTTATTTTACACTAACTAAGCATTGTTGTTGCACGGAAGAAGTGGGGGTGGGGGAACACAACTACTACCAATTTCCACATTGCCTGCTTTCTTAAATTAGCGTTGGGCAATGCAAAACCCTTTTTGCTTTCTTATACTGCGTGTTACGACGAAATTAACTACGGTGAATCAAGAACACAGCAAGATATGAAGCTTTTTCTTCCTATACTGGTGTACACATCGTAAGTAAATATAAACGTCCAAGCACGTGATTAATTTGACTTATTCAACATCGCCAACACACACACGGGTCGGGCGGAGAACAGTGATCCATACACTGCTATATATTGAAAATAACTACTTACAGAAGTCTAAATATGGAGTTCAATTTTTTTTTTTTTTTTCAAACTAAAGCTACTGCCACAACCTATAGAATTATAATCTCTACTTCCAAGAAGTGTGGGGAGTTTATTACCGTCAACTGTGGTAATTTTGGGCAGTAAAATGTTCATATATTGTATTTTCTTATTATGTGTCATATCAAATTAACTTCTTTATCTCTTATACCAGTGTTATTCAACCGGGGGTACGCGAAGACATTTTAAGGGATACCACGTAAAATTGCACTTACGAGTTGCTGCAATTCGCTGTGCTCGACGGGGACCCACACGTTATTAAGTAGTTATCCCATGAATTTTGGCATTTCAGTGTATATGTAATGGAACAATCTTTAACCATGAATATAAGAAATTAGTCCCTATTAGAAAGAATGAAAACATATCCGCCTTCCCCTTGGTCAAGCTCACTTTGATATGCACAGGGAGGTGAAACCTCCACCCACACCGAAAAAATAAACTTCAGTTGTGCCATTAGTAGTTGAACTAAAGCAATCAAAGTAGTCAATATCTTATTATTTCAATAGAAGGAGAGTGCCAATTACTAGCTGCGTGGCGTCAACTGTATAGTTTCCCATGTGTTGTTCATGGCAACATTCGTATTTGTGGCAGTTTTCAGCTTATTATTAAAAATTTCCAGATAGTCATGATTTTTTTTTGTCTCATTGCACTGGACTGAAATTTATTTCTCTTTTACAAAAAAAAAAAAAAAGTAGAGCAATTTTTACTAACGAATTCCGTAAAATCATCACAGTTTTACTCTGCACTGTTATTTCTTGTTTGAAATTTATTTAAGGCCTCTGGGTAGTGAATAGATGATGATAGGAGAATTGTGGAACGAAGAAAGGGGAAGAAAACGGGAGAACACAGAAAATCCATGCACACGGTGTTGTTTAGTACAAGACCCACATGGCACGATCCGGGATCGAACCAAGGACTCCATGTACCAGAGGTCAACGCTCTACCATTGAGCCCCCCGCGACCCTCTTATTTCTTGTCTTGTAAAGTGTTCTGGAATATGTTTTTAAATAAAACTGTTATATTCAAATATTTAACTATTTACGTTTCCACGTTGTGATACTTTTTACCTTCGTTCCACGTTTTCATTACTTTAGTAGTGAATGATTAGTGTGTAAAAAACCGCGTAATATCCAGAGCAAACAGAATTATATCTACTACAGTTATTTTTTTATTTCAATGTTTTTCTTGTGTTGGCAACACTGGCTAGTAGTATTGTAAAACTTCTAAAGAAATTCTCTTGTATTAATAGCTTGTTCTTTAAGGTCTGATAAGCCATTCACTATATCTAATCGGCCATAAATTTAAGACTATTGGGTCATTGATCGCCATGTTTAGTAACAAAAGAATGTGAGAACAAAAAGAACAATCAAAAGAAATGGGATTTTAAGATAACAACTTAATGCATCAAATATGAGATCAACTATCGTGCATTCACTCTGTTTACTAACGAACACAATAATAATATCACGTGTCGTTGTTAACAAGATTGTTATGATTGAACATCATTACTTTTGATATAGCACACGTACTATTTACTCGCTTATGTGACTCTATAATCTTTTGTTTTGACGTGTTATTAATGTTTCTCCATATTAACTTATATCAGGAATAAATTTCATTGATAATTTCTGAGGACAGAAGGCCTCTAAGCAGATATGTCGAACTTTTGTTCAACTCAGGTTTGTTATATGAATGATTTTGTATAATCGTAACATCGGTCAAATCTGTTCACAAAAAAACAAAAGAAAGCTTGTACGTCGTAAAGAACGGCTAGACGTAGGCAGTGCCATCTGTCAGTTAGATGCTAAACTGCGTGCTGCATGAGGCAAGAAGAGGTTGGAAAACAATTGTTAATCGTAGGGTAAACGTTCTGAAATTGGCCGTACCCAGTTTATTGGTCCTCTCATGACTTTTCTTAAAATTTAGGTGGAAAATAATTTGACAAAACTGATATTGTTTGTTTTATGGCTTCTGCATACGAAACATATCATCGTGTTATTTGTCGTGGTTAAGGTGATAATTTCAAGAAGGCTTCGCTAAGTTATAAATTTAACCTATCCAAATCTAAGCAGATAAGCAAAGAACTATACTTTGACTTTCCTCCAGTGTTATAATGTAATTATTGTAGGATTTTCCTTCTTTAACAACTAAAAAGGATGTTTAGGGACCTCTTATGATGTATCATTATGTAAATTATTCATACAACTTATTGCTCTACGGGAG
Organism: Lepisma saccharinum; assembly: GCA_022664845.1. Taxonomy (NCBI): domain Eukaryota; kingdom Metazoa; phylum Arthropoda; class Insecta; order Zygentoma; family Lepismatidae; genus Lepisma; species Lepisma saccharinum. The sequence goes on from JAGDQP010011475.1 coordinate 31,194, forward strand.
GGGGGATGACTGATATGTAATTTTCCACAGTTCCCATTTAAATGACATGGGCGCCAATAAGTAGCATTTTTTAAAATAGAGTTTTCAGACTTCTGACAGTCATTCTAACCTTTAAGACACTAAAATACGATGATTAGCATTTTCACGTAGAACAAATATTTTTCACGGGGGCCAAGAGGGCCAATAACTGGTGCACGTCTTCAGATCTTAAAAACATGTAATGAACGTAAGGGCCAATAACTGCACATCAAAGGGGTTAGAGAGAGACAATAGGTCATTTTGCTGGTTTGAAGAACAATAATAACAAAAAGAAATACATGTTCTCATTTCTATTGTTTCACTGTACAATTAATTTCGGGAGCTTACAGTTAGCATGAACAGAGAAATAAAGCCGGAATAATTCTTAACTTCAAGTTTCAAAACGATAGTGATCTAAAATGACAACAACTGATACGTTTTCTCTCATCTTTAGTGTTTGCATTGCGTATAACGAAAAAAGAATCTAACCTGACTTTACCTAACTTATTTCTGTGAATTATGTAAAATATTAAATGTGCAAAAGGAAGAAAAAGAGAAAGATCTAAAGTTCTTTGAAAAATAATATAAAACGTGTGAGTGGGGAAAATAGAACATGAGTCTACCGGGCAGTAGTCCAACACTCTATCCAATAGAAAGCGGGCAATAAGAAACGGATGCTTACACTGTCTTTTATCACTACTTATATTCTCAACACGTTTGACGACAACAGATGGCACTGCGTACTAAGGGATTCATTATGACATACAAGCTCTCTATAAAGAGCCAGTTAGAATGGAGCAGACCACTACCCTACTAACCCCGTATATTTGTGTATGTTCTACTCCGCTTCACCCTACTCAGTTGGTGTGCGTACTGTGTACCACGAATTTAAATGTTTCGATTTAGGATCGCAGTAAAGACAATTAGACAAAAAAGATTGCGTCTCTCCGACTTATTCTTATGACTATGCTCGCATTGTGGATCAACTATATGTCTAACATTATGGCCCTTAACTACTGTATTTACTCGAATATAAGTTCCCTCTTTTTTTAACAAAATGTAGGGCTAAAATTCTTGAGGCGTGCTTATAATCGCATAATACATTTTCGGACAAATGGTAGAAATGGACTGGAAGACTCGGGCTCCAAACCTCCCCCAATACTCTGAAATACCTATCTTAGTGACCGTGATTTCATTATGCTTACAATATCGAGTCACCCGTGCAGTCTGTGGTGTTCTTAATTATGCAGACTTCTCCATTCTCGAGTCATCTAGTTCCGTTTCTGCCCGTACTTCTTTCTAAATACCTTATTTCCAAACACTCACAGTTTATGTTCACATGCCAAACTCGTACGCCAACGTTGGCAACCATCAGTGCTGTATCGTTGCACAATACCTAGCTCATTCTTAAATTATTTAATTTTTATTTCAATCACTCTCAAATATAGAATATGTAATAATATTCTATCCCTCGGTGTTCAAAAATGCCATAGTTTCCTTTTAGGAAGAGAAAAAAGTACTTCACAAGTTCACAGTTTATCTTGAGTGTGTAATTTTCCCGAAAACCTCTGAACGCCCAACCCGCTACATTGGCTCTCCCATCGCCAGATGTTGGAGTAGAATCTCCTATGTTAATACCATTGGCAGAAAGCTGTTGCAATCTTAAAGTCACTACTCTTTTTCTTCCCTCCTAAGCTTTTCATTCCATCCACTCGTGGCGCCCATCAACACGCAGGCTGTAAGCGTCTGGTTCTGACTTTCATTTACTCGTAATCTCTATCAGTGTGTGTGTGTGTGTGTGTGAGAGAGAGAGAGAGAGCGTGTATGTGTGTGTGTGTGTGTGTGCGTGTGTGTGTGTGTGTGCATGCCTTTGAATGTTACCACAGAATGCTGAATCTCACAAGCGACACTCGTAAAACTTTGGTAAACTTTATTTTATATGGGCCAGTCTAGTAACTTTTGACTTCGGCCCGTCACGATTCAGCCTTTTACACCTATTTATAATCCACAAACACCCATGCCCATGCCGGGACTCGAACCAAGGACCTTCGAGTCGTTCGCCTAACCCCTTAGACCTCACGGCTACCCGGTCGGCAAGCGACACTCGTGCTCTACGTAACGATACTGGAGTGACTGCTTAGTGTCGAACGCCAGAGCAAATATTTAAACTCGTATGTCCTCTTCCAGTCTAATGCAATGTGGACCAAACTTTCAGTTCTAACTCAATTTTATACGCTTCTTATCGCCGTGCGGCCCGTTTTTTTATTGAAGTTTTAATTCCTGAGTTATTCATATAATAGTATACCGTACTCTGCATGTAATAGAAAATACTGCAAATAATATTTACGTTTTTTGCAAGAGTTAAGATATTTATAAAAACGGGCCACATAGCGATATCCAGCGTAAAAAGCTGAGTTAGAACCGAAAATTTGGTCCATATTGGTTTGGACTGGAAGTGGACTAACTATATTATTGAACATAAAAAGATATTATTCAAAGCATGAATAATATAATGAAGATGGAGGAAGAGAAAATTCAAACACAATCTATTAAGGAAAGCAAAGGAAGTATGCGATATGATTACATGCGAAGCAAAATCCCGCTTTACATTCTCATGGCACGTTATGGCAACCACGCTCTTTACTCTAGAGAAATTTCCGAGTTACTTTTGGAATTTTCCAAAACAAACTGTTGAGAAATTATGTTCAATTTACACATTTCTTGACAAGAAAAACAATTTACACATTTCTTACTTTGTCTTCACGAACTGTCTTCAATCCACCCGGCAGAAGAATTTCAATCAATGTCAGGGCTTGTTCGACTTTACAGTTCTAAATAGCTTGGAGAAAACGTTTACTGAATCTTCAGAGTTTCTAAAACTGATATTAACAATACCAATAACAGTCACACAAATTTCTAGCCACGAAAACTTGTGATAAACTATCAAATTCTATTCTTAATATTAAAGCTGACCTACGACATTTTTCTAAGTTTTCTCAAAATCGTAGCTAATTGACTTAACGTTCATTTATTTGAAAATGTGGGTACTTCTTTTTTTGTGTATACGTTACATAATTTACTTCTACGTTGATTGATTGTGACTGATTAGGTACCCAATCCTCTCTCACACGAAAGTCCAGGCCCGCAGCCAGGAGCGGGGCAGGGGGATGATCCCCTGTAAATTTTCCTTGCCCCAATACAAATATTTAGTTTTATGTACATTTCGTAAGCCCAAACCCTTCCCTAATTTTTCTTGGCCCCCTACTCTTTGTGGCTGGCCGCGAGCCTGAGTGAAACACCCAGTAGAGACAACCACCGGCCGCCACTGTCAGGCATTAAATATTACCGGCAGAATAGCCACTGTGTATATTTTCAGGTGTTAATCGCGAGGTTAGGGATTTCTGGGCTGAGTAGAAAAATAGCGTTGCTTGATTAGGGTGGCCATTAGAGGATGGTCGAAAAACCAGACACTTGTCAAGCTAAATAAAATTGAAATGCAAGAAGATATGGGACTTAACCATATCTTTCGTTGTAAGTGTTAAACGATATTTAGGTTGAGATAACAAATACGGTACATAAAAAATGAAAACATGATCAGAAGCGTAAATAATGCGAAACATCAGCAACATTGGTTTTCTTTAGTAATTAACTTATATTGGTACTGAAATTCTATGGAATGTGCCCACAAATTAAACTTTTTTACATTATTGTTGATATTTCCCTCCTTCCCGAGGTCCTTTCAGTAGCTGTTTGTTCTGCAGAAAGACTTTTAAAATGTCCGTACTTTCCAATCTAGCATTTCCCTCTTGTACGTTAAAACAAATTTGAGTTTCGGGCGTAAATCTGGAAGCATCAAGCTATTTAGGAGTTTCCCGCCAGATCTAGATTTTGCTAGAAAGCAATCTAGCGAAAAATTTACAAATTCTGAATTTATCTTTAAAGCGAAAAACAATAAGAACGATAGGAAGTTAGATAATTTTACGTGGGACAACAAAAAACAAGACAAGTCAGCGTCCGGCTCTGTTGTTAAGCCGGACACAGAACATGGCCATCAAAAGCAGGAGACTGTTCGGACAAAATCATGACAAATGGCCGTCCTATGCTCGACTCTAATTTACTTTTTATTTCTTCTGTACCCCCGTTTCTGCTTGTTATATGTGCAACAAATATTTAAACTTGTTTATTTTATCTCATTGTTTCCTTCTTCCTCTGCGTTTCGGCTAGTTATCGTACATATATATACGTTCAATACGTTCATCTGTTGGCCTATCCACACAAGCTTCTACTATTGCATCTGTTTTACTTTCTGGGGTATATACAGTGTATATCGTCCACTATTAAAAGTCGCCTTAGGTCTTTTACCAGATACTACCTGAAAGTATCTAGATACTGATACACGACACTTTATTAAAAAGTAACTGGTAAAAGATACAGATACTCTTCAAAAGCATCTCGATACTTCGCCATAACTGACTTCGTTTCTTCGGCGAACAACGCAAATATAAAATAAACATTGATACAAAAAAGCTGCAGGTAAAATTACTATTACCGTACTGATAAAACTAATACAAACAGATAAACATTGGCGATGAATCATGAACAATATGGTTCTATATTAAATATGAAAGATAGATGAAACACCAACATATACGTTGTGGGATACTTCAGTTTGTTTATTACGAAGCTAGTGGCTGGGTCACTGTTTGTCACACGTCTTCCTCCTTTTGCACTGTTTTCCCAGAAAGGTGGTTTTGCAAGCTGCGACAAAGACAGTAATATATTGGTGCAAGATCTGGTGAAAACGCCGGGTGGGGGAGTTTCTCCCAGTGATATTCCTCGATATTAGCAATGTCCTTCTTGCCGTGTGAGGGCGCGCGTTATCACTGTGGGTGAGCACACACTTGCTATTAACCAGAGCAGAACGTTTCTCCAACAATGCGGTCCGTGGGCGTTTAAGCTGCTGACAGTAGACATCTGCATTGATAATCTGGTTACGTGGCAAGAGCATAAAATGGATTAGTCCACGGATATCCCACCAAACACTCAACATCACTTTGAAGGTGCAGAGATCCTGTTTCAGCACAGCTCCTGCGCCCCCCCCCCCCCCCTTTCCATACCCAGTGGCGTTTGCGGGTATGGTTATGGTAGAGGACCCACTTTTCATCCTCTGTCACCATTCTGACCAGAAATGGCTCACGTCTGGGACGGGTGACCAGGGAACTGCAAATCTCAACTCGCTACTGTTTCTGTTGAGGCGTTAACGCATGGGGTACTCATTTTCCGAGTTTCGACATGTACCCAAAGTTCTGCAGATGACGATGAACGGTCGAATGTGTGGCATGGAGTTCGCTGGCCAGTTCTTCAACAGTTTGCATTGGATTGCCTTCAACGCTGCTCGCAGGACATCATTGTTCAGCTGCACATGTCTCCCTTCTCGTACCTAATCGGTGAGGCCCCTAGACCAAAACCTCTGGAACCAGCTCTGGCACTTTCGCACATCCACAGCACCCTGACCATATACAGCATTGACGTTTCGTTGCGCTGCGCTGGCTGGATGTCCCTGGTGAAATTCATACAACATGATATGACGTATGTGGTCCTCCGACACTGCCATGATCAAACACAAGCCACACATCCAAAACGTGGAGTAGACCGTTCTTCTTCTATAAACTGCTGCATAATCAAGTGCCTTATGACTCAGCTATGACACGTGCCGTCTACTTCACTATTCGCTAGTCAGATTGCGTCATTGCAGCGGTCATTGCACATACGACATTACTTATGAGATAACCTGATAGAATCGGACGTATTCTCTTCCCTCAATGAATAGACTTGGGTCGGATTTTCACAGAGGCGCTCGCTGCGTGCTTTGCTTGCGATTTAGCTGAAGAGCCAATTGAAACGTATTGTTCTAGTGTAACATGAGTTTTTATTGGTTAGAGCTCATTTTCAAGCCTGCTTGCGTTGCTTGCGATTAGGGTGAGTAGCCAATTGAAATACGTGGTGTAGTTTTATTACATGTTTTTTTATCACGTGTTTCAATTCGCTTCTCCCCCAAATCACACGCAAAAGCAAGCAAGGAAGTTTTCATGAATTCCAGCCCTTACTCGTAGAAATCACATGCAGGAAAAGCCTGCCTGCCTTGCTCCCAAAGTATCACTTATATACCGATAGTTGATAACGCTTAAAAATATCGAGTATTTCGATACAAATACTTTTTTCCGGAAGTAATTTTGTACCGGTATTTGTCGACTTACGCCTTGTTTATATTACTAACATCTTATCATGGTTAACGTTAGTAATGTAAACGCAGTTACCGTTAACACGGGTTTCAAATTTAACCAGCGTCAACTTACGACGGTTATCTTCTTATGTTAGTCATCTAAACGCAAGATGGCAGTTAAGCGCAGCTCACTTGGTGAGTTTATTTATTTCTTTATCGAAATAGATAGCATCTCAGTGGTGTGTATCACTTTTAAAGTACACAAGAATGATGGCAGAACTAATCTACAAAATGTTACGCTACAATCAATTCATTTGTGGTCATTATTTTATAATTTAAACCTCTCCTCTGTAACAAGCAGATTCTTTACTATACGGAAACCTCTACCTGTTTCTTTACAGACAAGGTAGTACAAGCACGATAACCAAGTTCGGAAGTCTAAACGTAAGTTATTTTAACCGCGATTTTACCATCTTTACAGTGTTAGTTGTCTAGACAAAGTATTGCTTTTTTTTTTATTGAGATACTACATAATGGTGACGCTGCCCATGTCTGCCTTTGACCACAAATTTATTGCTGTCATATTTCCAATAAGTTTTTTTTTTATCTGTCCTTCAGCTCAAACAATGTGATATTATCTGCACGAACGATATAAATATAGCTTCTTTTAAAAATTGATAAGGATTAAGTTTATTTTGAACTTGAATCAGAATAGTGGGTATCACATCTATTGTCTTCTTCATAAGTGATTATCAAACACTGTACTCCAGTACTCCATTCAGAACAATAGTGTACTGTAAAATTGTGGTGCGTCGCGAAGAGAAGCAACAAAAATATGTTCATGAGAAAACATGAAATAGGAATGTATTTAGGGGTGGGTCCGGACCACCCTTCTCCGAAATTCAGAGTTTTGTACATAATTAGCATAACTTTAGGCCTTGTTGTATATATTTAGTATACATTTCATACTCAGACATACCTTGGTACTCCCCGAAAACCAATATATCCTTTGTGAAATCAACTTATAGATACGTACCTGGGTAGGGATGTCAGCGACTCGCTCGACTCGAGTCGGTGCTCAGTACCTACACGAGTCGAGTCGGCGCTCACTATGTGGTCGAGTCGAGTCGAGTCGGCGCTCAGTAGGTGCTCGAGTCGAGTCGAGTCGGCGCTCAATAGGTGCTCGAGTCGAGTCGAGTCGGCGCTCAGTAGGTGCTCGAGTCGAGTTGAGTCGGAACTCACTATATGCTCGAGTCGAGCCGATTCGGCGCTCACTATGTGCTCGAGTCGAGTCGGCGCTCACTATGTGCTCGAGTCGGTGATCGAGTCGAGTCGGTACTCAGAACTGCTCGAGTCGAGTCGAGTCGGAACTCACTATATGCTCGAGTCGAGCCGAGTCGGCGCTCACTATGTGCTCGAGTCGAGCCGAGTGGGCGCTCACTATGTGCTCGAGTCGAGCCGAGTCGCTGCTCAGAGAGACTCACCCTGCGACTCGGTTACAGTGAGTCGAGCTCGAGCGATGACTCGACTCAAGCGTTAGACTCGCCGCTCGAGCCGAGTGGATTGACATTACCGTCAGAAAAATACTCAGTGGATGATGTCCTAGTAAACCAAAGTTATCTTACCTCATAATTTATACACAGCCATCTCGGTTTTCTACTTGTTCAGTTATTCGAGAACATTTGGAACAACAAATTACTTTGCCAAAGAGATCAATAAACTAACTTCACATCGACTATCATGCTTTCTAGTATCACTGCTTCCAAAGTTAGTAGGAACGAAACTGTAAATAGTGAAACTAAATTATCATAAAAAATAATAAAAAAAATCTTAAAGACATTCTTTTCTTAATCAATTCGTACTAAAAAGGAAAAAAATGTTTATGCATGCCTGAAAAGAAAAGCATGAGGCGCTCTCTCATATACAATCACTTCATAAATTCTTGAAATGACGCGCCCCATTCTTTTCTTTTTAGTCATGCATAAACAAAATTATTTTTTTTTTTTACTTTTTAGTACGAATTGATTAAGAAAAGGATGTCTTTAAAAAGTTTATTTTTTAGTTATTTCGACGTCAACGACTCGCTCGACTCGAGTCACGACTCGGTCAGACTCGAGTCGGTGCTCAGTACCGAGTCGGCACTCACTATGTGCTCGAGTCGAGTCGAGTCGGCGCTCACTATGTGCTCAAGTCGAGTCGTCTCGGCGCTCAGTAGGTGCTCGAGTCGAGTCGAGTCGGTACTGAGAACTCAGAACTGCTCGAGTCGAGCCGAGTCGGCGCTCACTATGTGCTCGAGTCGAGTCGGCGCTCTGTAGGTGCTCGAGTCGAGCCGAGCGGATTGCCATCCCTATACCTGGGGGGGGGGGGGGGGTAAATTTAAGCAAAGTTGTTTATCAATTCCAGACGAACAAGTATATTGTTGGCAATACAAACTGATATGGTTAACGTTATTGAGTCAATGACTACATATTTTTTATAATTAAATGGAAATATTGGTCTGTTTACTTTCGCACAGTTGTTGAATCAAAGATAAACAATTCGCACAGTCCTTGATCAAAATGTCTTCAAATAAAAAGTTTGTCTGAGCCATAGATCCCTAAAAGTTATGAATATATTCAATCAATTCATATGAAAAGTCATAATCTTCTGGCGTTTCACAATCTAACGATTAGACTCAAACAGGAAAGTAGAAGCGAAACAAAATTCAGACTTCAAATATTTTTCTTCATGAAATGATTAACTGACCCATCCCCATGGCTTGAGCTCGAAGGTTTATCTGTAAAGAAGCATCCTTTAATATGACAACAGCAGACCTGTCAACCTAGAGAAGTGCCAATGCGGGAATTTGCCAACCGGGAAGGGAGAAAATGTGGGAAATTGCTTGAGAAACAAACAGTACAACCTCAGTTAACCGAAATAGCGTTTAACCGAAACGACAAAAAAAACAAAAAAAAAAAAAACGAAAAAGATAAAATTTGAAATGCTAATAGAAAAAGATAGACGATTTAAAAAAAATAAAACAGTAAACTTAGTTGTATAAGTTGTCCAATTGTAGAAGCACTTAAAGCTTTATTAAAAGTCTGTTATATACGTATTCTAAAAGTGTATTTTTTATCATTGCCTTCAATTTTTTCACTTTAAACTTTGAAAAAATACAATTTTTTTTAAAACCGAAATTTTGGTTATCCGAAATGACCTCCACCCCCTTTATTTCGGATAACAGAGGTTCTACTGTAAAGCAGTTCGTACTAAAAAGTATAAAATAATGTTGTTCATGCATGACAAAAGAGAGTATGGGGGCGCGCTAATTGAAGTGACTCCATATGAGAGAGCGCCCCATGCTTTTATTTTTACTCATGCATAAACAACATTAATTTTACTTTTTAGTACGATTTAAAAAAAAAGAAAAGTATGTTTTTAAATGTTTTATAATGTTTTGTTTTTTAGTTATTTCGGTGTTTGGATACTTTTTCGGTACCTTATATATTGTAAGCTGGTGTTTTCCAGCTAAATCCTAAAGTGTTCTGCAACCAGTCAAACGTAACATCGTTGAGGGCTAGTATTTATTGTACAATAAAGTTCTTACTAAAAAATTAAATATGCTTTTACAATGTATAAATATATAGAAATATGTGAAAATAACAATGGAATATTGTATTGTCACCTGACTTACGTTACTGTGGAAAATTTCATCATTGTATGCAGTCGGGAAATGAGTTAAATTAAGATTGCAATATTTGAGGACACTGAACCATTATGAGTTAAAGAAAAGTATGTAAAATGAAACAGCGTACGGTAACACGTAATTTAAGTTTACAGAATAGGTCCTTTTTGAAAAATTATACTAAATGTTCTGTTCTAAACTAAACGTAATATTCTACTATGAGGTCTATGGCAGAGCTACCTAGCGGATGAGTTCAAAATCACGTGCTCTGAACTAGAACCCATTAGCTTTAGCGCAGACAGAAATGGGGAAAGTGCTAAGTCTATCTATTATGAGGTCTATGGTATTAGTAGTAATTTTTGTTGTATTAACATTACACTATGGGGGGAATCCTAGTATGATTATAATACCGGACAACAAAAAAAGACTTGTTGAATGTTTCCTTTCTCAAAATAGTTGATTCTTGCTAATTGTGGGACAAGAACAACGAATCTGACCTCACATTTCTTTTATTAGCTACTGTTTTTGAGAAACAGCTGTTGTAATGTATCATTGGATGTCAATGCTTTATATTATGTATTACATATTTTTTTTGGTACATTTATCCACTGTAGCAATAGCATTCTACTAATAAATGATTGTGTTGCCTAACATACCTAACTTTTACAAATGCATATATTATGAACATAGGTTGAAAAATATTTATAAGAAAGTGCTAAGCGGTATCAACTTTTAGTTTCTTTCACGTGAGAGACTTCTCTTGGCCTTCGTATGAGTATTCTCACAAGGGAACATCTTATATTGATAGTAGCATTGCCCAATCAAACAGTGCGCAATCGATATAGGAGTGAAACAAAGTGAGAAATCCAAAGTTTTACGTGCCGACACCCAGAAACACAGGAGGTACAGAGGAAAGAAGGATCAAGAATCATGTGAAGATAGCAATGCAAAAGATACATTGACACAGAAATAACTTCAAAGTGATTAAAGTAATCAAAATGAGACTTGCACAACAGTATAGTAAGCAAACAGTGTACCCACAGACGTGCTCAATAACGTCATATGTAATGCAGTGTTGCCAAGTGAGCACAAAATGAAGTTTTGTTAAATGGCACGGGACACAAATTATAACATCTATAAAATCGAATTATGATTAGAACCATACCTGTGAAGTCTTGGTGTACAGTGTTGCCAACGTTTGAAGATAGGCCTATATGAATTCCAAACGTGTAAAATCTCGGATGCAGAAGAGTACATACAGTACACGATTCGAACTAGTTGAAACCAAAATATGAGACCACTAACAGGAATATAATAACTGAAGTACAAAAATAACGGACGAAGCACAGTGCCGAGGCAGTGTTGCCAAAGTGGAAAATCAGAATAGTAGCAAACACAACACACAAGCTGAAATGATGTCTGCTCTTGGATTGACAAGTGATGTGTAGGCTCACTTCTCTGGTGCAAGCAATATTGTATCACCGTACGCATTAGTGGTAATCAGTATTTCAGTGTTGCTGTTGATAAAGCGCTCCTCATTATTTTGGTCCCTATGAGGAGAGGGTCGTTTACAAATGTACAGAAAGTACATTTGTAAACCAGGAGGGTCTCCCTGATATTGTGTAAGAATCACAATAAAGGCGTAAAATGTAGCTAACGTATTTTACTTTTGGCAAATTGTCTTACTGGTAACAGTGCACATGTAGTTTGGTAATGAGGGTGTGAGATAAGCAGAAGCATTTCGAACAATGTGCACACCTGACAAAGCTGTTTGTACATGTTTCTTCCTGTCATTCGTCAGACATTAAGGTATCGAAATAGTATTAAATTGGTGTCATAAAGCCTTCAGGTATTTCATCAGTGTAACCGCATCTGAAGAAGGCAAACTTGATCATGTCCCGAAACCTATCGGCAGAAAACTGGTAATGCGCAAAGGATTGCACACGTAGAAAGCTATCGTTTCTGCAAATGTCGAACTCTCCAATAGGCAAAACACTGTCCGTAATGAAGCGGACGAAGTTTTTGTGTGAGCGGAAGAAACCAAAATCAAGAGGATGAATGAGTACGGTGCATTTCGCTGGAATTAATCTCCGCTCAAAGTCGATGCCATCAGGAACTGTTTCCTGAACCAGCGTCACATCCTTATTTGTACTCCAGGAGTCCACAACCAGAAAAAGACGACTGACATCAGTTTGTTGGATTGGAGGCCAAAACAATTCTGCCATGAACGTTTTCAGATCGCTTTTTTTCATGTTAGCAGTAGTTCCAGCGTACGATCGAATGTTTGGGGGATCATCAGATTTAGTTTTCGGAAAGCGAGCAGAAGGTTCCGCCACTAGCACATAGAGAGGAGAAAGAAGAGTACCAGATATGGAAATCATAGGCATGATCATATAACAATGTGTAGTAGCGGAAAGAGACCCTACCTCAATATTTATTCGTTTAGCTCCTTTCAGAGCAAGAGTCCGGTGCGAATGCAGCTCCTTTTCGAATCTACTTTGGTCAGAATTAAATACCTGTTCATGAGTGTACTTTGATTCGATTATGGTTCTTATATCAGCAGTAAAGCGATCTGGACTTTCCTTTATCTTATTCTCATCCAGGTGGTAACCTCTACCAACGCGATGGGTCTGTTCGATTGCCTACATTATATTTGCGCTTACAATTGTGTAACCAAGTCCGTGAAGTAGTGACATTCCAGGTGCCAATATGACCAATAAACGTCGGTTCAGACATCAATTGGTGTTTTACTTGCAATCCCCACAAGCGGATAGTTCGGTCATGAACGATGGCGTTCCTAGCTCGGGTTTCTTTGAACAAGTTCCATACTTCCTCGTTGATAAGTATGATGGACATTCCCTTCAGACTGTTCTCAAATCTGCAGAGTTGATGTTCGTAACGCAGGCGTCTAAAAGTTTTCTTAACCGTTTTGAATTTTAGTCGGTTGGAAGTCCCGTCAATGGTCTTGTGACGCGGTGCTAACTGCAACTTTCTGTGTTTTGGCTGTTTTGTCCAATACTTGTACGCATTCTCCAGATATTCTGTTGGCAGATCTATACTTTGTCTCTTCGGAGGTGACGGCAGAATATCGGAACTACTACTTGTCGGTGATTGTGGTGGTGTATAGGTTTTCTTCTGTGATGCCAAACTTGTTCCTGCATTCTCTATGTCACTATCGATAAATTCCATTTCACTATTATCAGATTCCGAATCAAGGACGTCGAGTGTGCTGATTTCTTCCACATCGATGTCGTTCCTCGTGAGTTGCTGTCTAATTTGTCAAAACATAACCACATCAGCGGGAGTCGGCGTGGTTTCGTTGATTCCGAATTCGTTTTTCACAAGAGCAACAACACGTCCTGGGTCCATTGTGTTGCTTTGCACTTGTTACAATTACGTAGTTTATTGTGAATCGGGTACAACCCGAAATGGCATCGTAATGATTGCAAAGACGCACAATTCACACTAAAGAACACACAAACACAAATTTGAACACAAGTTCTTTCTCTCAAACATCATATGCCTAATGTACCACACTTGTATTTGTAACAACACAACATTCAACACATTATGGAACACAAATATAAGTGCCACAGGTTTCGTCTGTCAAATATCCGTTGACACACACAGAGGATATTTCCTAACACACAGGATTTTGTTACAACTTCCGTGGAAGCGACTTACTCCTCAATGACCACTAGAGACCCCTACTTGCCTGCTTATGAGCACTACTTCTCTTTGCCAGATCACGGTGTTATTTCCATTTCTTTATCTTGCTCTGTAGAATGTGATTGAACCACGTACTGACCACCGTCAAACGATCCTACAACAACTACACGACTGCCTTCCCTTTGGCATAATTGGTTACGCCCATTTTTATTTCGGTATGCGTGTTTCTGAATGCGTTTCCGGTGACGGCACGCTGGTGCGCGTTTGGTTCAGTAGAACCTCATTCACAGGAACACGTCAGGACATTTCACTAGGCTGATAAGCAGTTTACAACGAATGCGGGATGCTGAATACTAATATATCTTACTACAGATTGCAACACGTGGATTTTGGAACGTTTTCTATTCCTTTTCCATCCAGGGACATATGTAATGTGTACTGACATTAAGGGCCGCATTGGCGGCGATTAGGGGGGCATGGGAGGCAGTTGCTCCCCACTTTTGTCTCCACACAAGATCATTGCCGATATTGAATTACACTAACATATATTTGACCACATGCTCCCCTACCACTGGCAAATCTTCCCCCCCCCCCGTATTAAACCTAATCGCCGCAAATGTTTAAGGGTGTTGGAGTGGTAGCGTATTCTTATATTTGACACAGTAGGTTCGGTTCTTTCTAGACTTGTAGCTCATATAGTAGTAGGTAGAGACAAAAATCAATGCAAATAGGTAACAACAATGAAATAATGATTGCATGCATCGGTTAATACACTGTTGCACAAAATGGTTCAATGCTCGCGTGTATGAACACTATATTTTACATTTTTATAGTTTGTCAGTAGTCATCTTCCAGTTTGTTCCGTCACTGTTGTCTACCCGCTTCGATGTCTCTGGCAGTATTATATATTCTTTTTTTTCGCCCAATAGTATGTTTATCTTTGTATTTCCGCTCATTTCCACTGTTGTTCACGTTCTACACGAGCTAAGGTCGTACGAGACATCTAGCTTAATGTAGTATTCCAACTACTATGTTGCAGAACGCTCCAATCGGACATCGAACATGTGCACCAGCAGCGAGCCTGTGGACCACTTGGCCATCCAAGGGCATGGATCATTTCAGCTTGTGTGTTGTGTTTGGTACTATTCTGATTTTCCACTTTGGCAACACTGCCTCGGCACTGTGCTTCGTCCGTTATTTTTGTACTTCAGTTATTATATTCTTGTTAGTGGTCTCATATTTTGGTTTCAACTAGTTTGAATCGTGTACTGTATGTACTCTTCTATATCCGAGATTTTACACGTTTGGAATTCATATAGGCCTATCTTCAAACGTTGGCAACACTGTACACCAAGACTTCACAGGTATGGTTCTAGTCATAATTCGATTTTATAGATGTTATAATTTGTGTCCCGTGCCATTTAACAAAACTTCATTTTGTGCTCACTTGGCAACACTGCATTACATATGACGTTATTGAGCACGTCTGTGGGTACACTGTTTGCTTACTATACTGTTGTGCAAGTCTCATTTTGATTACTTTAATCACTTTGAAGTTATTTCTGTGTCAATCTATCTTTTGCATTGTTATCTTCACATGATTCTTGATCCTTCTTTCCTCTGTACCTCCTGTGTTTCTGGGTGTCGGCACGTAAAACTTTGGATTTCTCACTTTGTTTCACTCCTATATCGATTGCGCACTGTTTGATTGGGCAATGCTACTATCAATATAAGATGTTCCCTTGTCAGTGTAGCACAAGAATTACGATTGTATAGAACTAAGTATACAACTAAATACGTAATTATGACATACCTAACTATTAGAAATGCACGTGTGATGACTAGAAACTGAAAAATATGTACATGAAAGTGCTATGCAGCACCAGCGTTGAGTTTGATTCACGTGAGAGACTTCTCTTGGACTTCGTATTGGACTTCTCCAGTGTGGAAACAGAATACTACCAAACGATTGTATAGCACTAAATACAGAACGAAATACTTAAGTATGACATAAATATAATGAATATAAAATGAAAAATATTTGCATGAAAGTGCTTTGCGGCACCAACTTTGAGTTTTATTGACGTGAGCGGCTTCTCTTTGCCCTCCTGTTGTGTTCCTCCTGTGGGGCATCTCTTTATCAGTGTCAAGCAGTATAGCCAGCAAGCATGGCACCATTCCACCTATCTTGATATCTGTGTTCCATTGTGCTAATATCTTGGTGGAAACGCTCATCACTCACTTCACCGCAGTTACTGGGGAAGAAGTCGAAATGTGAGTGGAGAAAGTGGACTTTGAGTGACATATTGAAGCCTAACTCATAATATTTCTCCAACAGTGTGTTCACACGCTCAATGTTGTTGTCTGGTTTGCGACTACCTAAGAAACCTGTTACTACACCTTTGTAAGCGTTCCATGCAGCATTTTCTTTACCACGAAGGACCTGATCAAAGGTTTCGTCATACAATAGTTTACGAATTTGTGGACCTATGAAAATCCCCTCCTTTAATTTAGCCTCGCTTAACGTAGGAAACAGTTTCCGAAGGTACTTGTACGCATCACCATCTTTATTCAATGCTTTTACAAACTGTTTCATTAACCCTAGTTTGATATGTAACGGGGGCAGGAGGATGTTCGTAGAAACTGAAGGAGGATGTTGTACATTCTTCTCACCAGGCCGGAAATCCCTTCTTGGAGGCCACATCTTTCTGATGTAATGGGAAGACCTGTCCCGACTATCCCATTCACACAAAAAACAGCAGTATTTTGTGAAACCCAATTGCAACCCCAACACAATAGCGATGTCTTTTAGGTCTCCACATAACTGCCATTGATGAACATTGTACTGAACTGCTTCGAGTGTTTGTTTCATGTTGTGATATCTTTGCTTCATATTGACAGCATAACCAATATGCACTGATGGAAGAGAATTGGAATTGTGGAGTAGGACTGCTTTCATACTAAACTTAGAGATGTCTATAAACAGTCTCCACTCCTGTGGTTTGTATTTGAAATGCAATTTGTTCGTCAAAACAAGGACATCATGACAAAACACCAGGGTCTCCTGCTGTGTGAAGTAAACCTCAAACTGCTTTTGACGATTTCTGTATATTGACACTTTCATATCATCTTGTAATATGTTCCATTCCTTAAGTCTTGATACCGCAAGCTCAGCTTTGTTCTTAGGCAGCTCAAGATCTCAAATGAAATCATTCAGTTCGGTCAGTGAAAGTAGGGATTCTTCAGTGATTGAACTGTGTGGCACAAATTCCGATCAGTTGTTGAGGGCCTAGATGCCGCCTCCATGTCATCTGTGTACTCTTCATCATCTTCGTCTTGCACACTATATTCGTTTGGAGGACTAAGTACAGGAAAACCTTTGCCATGAGGGATCGGTCTGATTGCTGACAGGATGTTGGGGTGCTGTATAGATCCTTTCTTCTTTTGGACACTCCATGTCTAATTGGTGGTACCAAACAAAAATAACAGTCGCTAAAATGATTGGTTGGCTCCCTCCACACCATAGGAATGCCAACTTCATTGAACGTCCCTTGTTTTCTAACCATGCACATAGATTCAGGCAGCATCTGTTGCAGCATATATGAAGTGACCATGGCTTGTCCTGGTTCCCTACTTTAACACCAAAATAGTGAAAATATTCGGTCTTCACACGGCGTCAATGGACGTTTCTGCTTTGCAAATGTGACTTTACCACACACTTAACAGAAATTGTTTGGCCTGTTGACACATTGATGAGGCATGTTAATCAGTCAGCCCCCTTTAATACACCTGGAAGGAAGCAAGAAAACCATCATTATAAATATAATTTGTGTGGTTTTCATTTTGGTACACTTTATTACAATTTAGTATACTTAAAACCAGTGTTCGATTTGTAGCCGGGGATGGTTGGGATTATCCCCCTCTGTGTAAAAATGTTTCCTGGCTCTGTTTCTTGAAATAAACCCCAAAGTTGGGATATAAATGGACATAAAATACAGAATTTTACGTATCTTACAAATTCTTCCCCCTCCATGGAAAGTATACAAATCGAACACTGCTTAAAACCTTTTTTTTACTTGCAAACAGGAATGAGAATAATGACGTCACCATATGCGATATCAGCATGGTATTTGTCAGGAGCATTCCCAATATCCCAACGTATTTTCTAAAGTATTTTAGTGTTTCGTGCTCTCACCCAGAGTCGCTCTAGGGCGCCCCAAACTTCCAGAAAGGGATTTTTTTTAAAGAATTTTCCCGATTTTCCTAAATTTCCCTTTTCTCGTACGTCATAACAGCATGGTCAATATAGAATTTGAAAGTCCACATCATTCTTCAGAGAATGACGTATTAACCATAATATTCTGATGAACAGTGTTGCAGCAGTAGCTATTTACTAACAAGGTCTCCACACTTGCTTGAACACCCCCCCCCCAGTCCCACCCGTTACTCACTGACGTTGGCTGTTTCTTGCCAACAAGAGATAACGGTACCATTTCATTGTCCATTTCGTATTTGTGGGATTAAATTTAACAATTTGGAACTAAATTCATTTCAGAAACATTTTTACTGTTGACCAGCTAAATATTATATTTGAATGCAAGACGTGTATACACTGTAAAAATAGGATACACAACGTTCATCCAAAAAATGGAGGCAGCTGAGCTCCACTTTTTGTGTTAACCTACATTCAGCCTGTTTTCGGAGTAACTTTCATCCATTTCGTGTTTCCACTTTTTACAGTGTACAGTGATTCCGCCCGTGATTCCACCCATCAAGGGGTGGGTATCACTCCTCCAGACTGTCGAGCACACCCCTCCAACTTTAATTATTTTGCTGCTAAAATCGATAGAAACCTCGTAAAACTACTTACACCCTTCCAATCTTGGTTTTACTCACCCCCGCCCTCTTAATGAAAATCCTGGCAGAATCCTTGCGTGTATATTCTTGCTGACAAAGGCAGTCCTGTGGTTTGAGGCGTTAGGCCAGCGTCTCCAAGCTTGCGGGTTGGAGCTTGCATTGGACAAAACCATTTTTTTCTTCAACGGAAAACAGTTATTTAAAAAACGAAACCCAAAAATGGTAAGTCGTTTTTTCTGTTCATAAACTGTTTTTCAGTTTTTCTCCAAACTCTGATTCTCGTTTTTTTTTTCTTCAAAAACAGGTTTTCGTTTATTCTGTTCAAAATTGGTTTTCGTTTATTCTGTTCAAAACTGGTTTTCGTTTTTCTGTTCAAAACTGTTTTTTCTTCTTCAAATACCTATTTTCGGTTTTTCTCCTTCGTCTTTCGTTTTTTTCCCAAACGCTGTTTTTTTTTAATCCAAACACCGATTTTCACATTTTGTTCAAAACAGAATTTCCGCATTTTTTGTTCAAAACTGTTTTAGGGTTTTCTTTCTTTTTCTCGGCCCTCTTGATTCACTTTCCATGGCCTAATAGTTCGGTTCTATTTTTGAGTCGGTACTGAGATGGAGGGAAGTTCAAGTCATGTTATTGACCATATTAAGTGAGTATATTACGGGGCTCCCATACACAGTGATTTTGCCACATGCCTCTCGTGCCACATGCCACCTCCCTACATTCAGGAGCGCACAGCCCCAAGCTTTTTTTTCTTTAAAAATGTAGAAACCCCGAAAAAAATGCTTCCCCCTATTTCGGTTTTGCACCCTCGAACTGAAAATTTGGCAAGTTCCCTGCTTAAACTGAGCCGAGAAAATGTTTTGTACTTTTTTTAAATGTACGTTAATTCCCCAATGAAAATATGGAATTCCCAGAAATTTTCACATGTATAGGTGGGTCGAAATAAACATGAAAATGAGTACGTTCCAGCAAGTAACAATAATTCGTTTGCGGCAAATCGGTATCTCAAATAAGATTTCATTTGCGGATTTTTTTCGCAAGATGCGTGGTTGCATAACAAACAAGTATATATTGCATACATATCAATAAACGTTTTGTGTATTTTTTTTATCAGTAAAAGAGGTTGTCATTGCCCGGTTAGATGACAGTGATACGTTTATTATCTGTACTCACATGGAAAGTCGTCTTATTCGTGCTTATTTCCTCCATGTTTACTCCAGACAATGTCTAGAAAATCCCTATTTCCTTTGGAGAATCCCTTGCGTTCCCATTACACAATTTTGGAAAGTGCATTTTTGGATAGAGGAGGCCTCATCTTTCCTATGATAATGGTATCGAAAACTCTATCGATAACTCTAAAGTTCATTTTCCCACGTTTTCGGTAGTCTATAGCACCGAAACGAAGCATTTGTGCATCCTCAATGGTCTGTACTTTCCCCCTTATTTTCATATCAGGAATCTCGTGAGGTGATTTTGTAAGTGTTATTTTGTAACACCCTGTATACTATTGTTAAAGGCGAAGGATAATAACGATTCATACCTCACCACTTTTAATATTTTGTTTGAAAAAATATTAATAATGTGGTCTAGGATGTTTCGGCGCAGGAAGTTTCGGTGAACGAACTTATTAATTAATAGTGTTTCCTCTAATGTTGATAACAGGACGAAGTTAAAATATAAGAAATTTTTAGTAGGTATATAACTACAACGCTATTCACGTTTGTGGACTCCAGGAGCTTGTTCAGTCGTAAATATTCCATTTTCAACGAACATGTTTCCACTTCTATTAAAAATCTTGATGAACCCTCACAAGAGAATGACAAAAAAATGTAACTGTAGATATTATAGAATTTCTGTAAATTAATTTTGCATAACTGGTACATGTTTAATTGTTATTCAATTAAGTATATTCCATTCTACTCAACGAGAGCAAAGGAGAGAGAGAGAGAGTACAAATATCGCAGTATAATTGTAATCGAGAGACAGGTCTATTTGCATTATATCAGAAAATGTATACTTGAAAATGTGCTATAAGTTTCCCTGTATATTAGTCCGCTGTTCATACGTCCGGCATAAAGAAAACGTTGGGAGGAAGCTCAGTAACCATGAATCTAAATAGGATAATTAGTTGCAGTAAGAATAAAACTGTTATTTCTCGAACCTAAGAAAGGAAAGATAGTTTATATAAATGGCATTAGAATATAGTGAAGACATAGAGTATTCTCACAACGAAAATATGTGGAGAGAGATCAAGGGCTCCTATGTTCCGACATCTATGCCACTCTGTGAAAATCGCCAGATAATTTGACTTGATATGATAATTTTCTCCGTAAGGTGTGTATAATGTAACTTGCATGATTAATAGGTACATAAAACATTATCTTCTATTAACTACCCCTTACACTTAGTTAGTAGTATTGTTAGTGAATGTGAAAGCAATAAGCAACCTTATTAAAGGATACACACAGCCATGGAAATACCATTAAAAATGTTGAATCAGCATCAAAGTTGAGAATCTGTAATCAGGTGGTTAATTTGTAAGAGGAGAATCTTCACTTCTTATTTATTTTTACAAATTCTTGTTTCTTTCTAAGGATCAAAGACTCATACATTTCATAGAGAAAGCATTTTAATTTGTAAGCATTTTTACTAATAAATTTAGGCACAGAGCGCAATTAAAATTTCAAAAGTTCAAAATTTCAAAAAAAAAATAAAAATCAAGATATCAAAACTATTTTTTAAAGCAAATTGTCATTTAATTTCGAATAATTCCATTAATTACTACATCAGTAAGGTATTTACCGACTATTATATATGGTGTTCTTCTGC
>JAGDQP010011476.1:2055-52886 GCA_022664845.1 Lepisma saccharinum
TGGTTCTCCAGAATCGATCTGACTTCCGGTTATTGGCAACTCGCCTTGACTGAAGACTCTAAAACGTATACAGCGTTTCCATTTGAGAATCAGCTTTACGAGTTTCAGGTAATGCCTTTTGGATTATCGAATGGGACCCAAGCATTCACCGCAGCGATGAATAAGGTCCTAGGTGACGCCGTGGATGAGTACTGTATGTGTTACGTCGACGACATACTTATATTTTCCAGATCGTTGCAGGATCACTTCAAACACATTGACAACATTCTGTCTCTCCTTCAAGCTGCAGGCATGACAGCCAAACTACAGAAGTCCGCATTCGCGCAGACTCAAGTGCAATTTTTGGGCCATATTATCTCTCCTACAGGTATCACGAAAGACCGCAATAAGGTACAGGCGATTTCAGATTTACAACCACCTACAACAGTAAAGCAAGTACGGCGATTCCTTGGAATTCTCGGTTACCACAGGAACTACATTCCAGGATTTTCTCAACTGGCTCAGCCTCTGTTTGAGCTGCTGAAGAGGAAAAGAAGATGGAAGTGGACCGAGCAACATCAGAAGAGCTTTGAGGCCTTAAAACTGGCGGTAGCTGAAGATGTGATGTTATATCATCCAGATTTTGAGAGGCAATTCTTTATTGAGTGTGATGCATCTCTATCTGGGCTAGGGGGATGTTTGTATCAGAGAGATGGAGACCGCAAGCAGGTTATCCAATACGTCAGTAGGTCGCTAAGAGGGGCAGAGAAGAACTATTCCATAAACGAACTGGAATGTCTTGCCATATTGTGGAGTATTCAGAAATTCAAAATCTACTTGCTGGGAAGACATTTCACTGTGATAACTGACCACAAGAACCTACAGTGGCTGCATCGCAGCAAAAACTGGAATAGCCGACTGACCCGATGGAGCATTCAGCTGCAAGATTATTCGTTCGACGTGATTCATTGCAAAGGAAGTGAGAATACTGTCGCTGACTCTCTGTCGAGGTACAACGAGGAAGGACCAGAGTTGACACTGCGCGTCCATTCGGTGCAAGGAAGCTCTTCCATATTGGACGTGAGTAAGGAAAAGTTAGCTGAGCTACAGCGAAATGATCTGCGGTGGGGACCCATTGTAGAGCACCTAACAGACTCAACAAAGGAACCTCAGAATCCACACAGTCGAAGTTGGAAACAATCGTACAGGCTTGTGGACGATGTCCTATGGCTTTTAAATATTCACCATCCAGAAGTGCTCACCATATGCCTCCCCAAAGAACTTGTTAGCCATGCTTTGAGAGACGTGCATGATGAATCGGGACACTTCGGTTTCTATAAGTCGTGGAAGAAACTTAGTCGCACATATTTTTGGAAAGGGATGAGACAAGATCTCAAAAGGTGGATTAATGATTGTGAAATGTACGTGAAAACCAAGGTCGATCGACATCCTCCTGAGAAAACGCTCACCTCCTTTGCTGCTAAGCAACCCCGAGATATATATTATGTCGACATCGTAGGGCCGCTACCCAGAGCTCCATCTGGTGAAAAATTTATTTTAACCGTCATGGACGGATGCACTCGATACCTAGTAGCCATGGCGATCCGCAATGCTTCCACCAACCTAATTCTTAAGTACCTTCAAAGATACGTCTTCGCACGGTGGGTGTTCCAAGTGCCATACTGACAGATCAAGGCCCGCAGTTCACTTGCCACAAGTGGATGGAGACTATGAAGACCTATGGAGTCAAAGTTTTGCATGCACCACCATACCATCCAAAATCTAACCTGGTAGAAGAGTCCATGCAGAATTACATCGACTATTTCGTCTCATGTGTTCTAAGAATCATTCAACATGGGTCGCCTGTCTCTCCAAAATAATAGTACTGCTTAATTACTCAGTTAGCGAGAGCCTATCATATTCTCCAGCTGAACTCTTCTTAGGCTCCACTGGCAAGAACCACATCTTTGACCACTTCGGAGTTCCAAAAGAGGACATGGTCTCCTGGCGAGATAAGTTAGTCTATGCCACCCGTCGAAATCAAGAACTAAAGGAGAAACGTAACAGAAGACTTAGGAAAGAAGGACACAAGGTGCAACCAGGAATCCTGGTATTTCTAAAAACTCATAAAATTAGCTCCGTGGCAGATAATTCCATCAAAAAAATTTTCGACCTCTATACAGGCCCTTATTATGTTGACAAGCAGACGGGACCCAACAAATTTGTTCTCACCGATTGCACCACTGGACGGAAAACGGGCCCGCAGCATGTGGATAACCTACGGTGGTGGAATTGCTCCCAA
This sequence comes from Lepisma saccharinum, assembly GCA_022664845.1. Taxonomy (NCBI): domain Eukaryota; kingdom Metazoa; phylum Arthropoda; class Insecta; order Zygentoma; family Lepismatidae; genus Lepisma; species Lepisma saccharinum. The sequence goes on from JAGDQP010011476.1 coordinate 4,337, forward strand.
AGAAAGAAGGACGAGTGGATAGCCAAAATACCCAAAAGGGACGAGTCGGAAGAAACGTAGACGTCGAGAATAACTTCAGTTAGCGTATATAAGGTCATTCTAAGCTTCAAATTGTTCCATATTAAATTACATTTGTACGCGTGTACTTATGTATCTTTATGTGTTTTGTGTATTTGTTTCTATATACTCATTAGTTTGTATTAATTTGATGTAATTGTTTGCTATTTTAATTCTGCATTAATGGTTGTTAGAAATACGTTTTTGCGTTTTAGGTCACTTGACTATGGATATCATATGTTTTCATGTATGCTTTGTATATCATTTTTTTTCTTGTGATTCCAGCTATGTTTATATTCTTACATTCTAGTAAATATTTTTGTATGTTTTGTATATGATGCTACACTATTATACCTATGAAATTTTCGGATGATCAAAAGTTCCCGTTGCACAAGAAACTTTGGATCATCTTGGAAGGAGGGTGTTGTAACAGTTGCCGCATCACGATTTAATTTTTTTTGTATGTATGTAATTACATGTCTATCCTTTTTTATTAATGTTAGTCAAAATTAATTTAATTAATATGCAAGCAGCATGCCAGAAATATTTTTTTATTAAATCTTCCATCAATACGACAGTTTTGAATTTCTCTTTTTATCCCATTCCTTTTTGTTGAGAAAGAAATCAGGTTTCACGAAAGAGGACATACTGGATCTGCCTTTAACATTTCGAGAACGCCTTGCTGGAACCCGATAGTCACCAAACAAAGGTGATGATGGGTACAGTTATAGAAATGAATAGACGACGAAACTCCAGGAAAGGTGTTAATGGACCAACTGCGCCTGTTTGTCGCAGAGAACTCTACAAGGAAGACGCTATGTCTGGTCTTCGAAGATGGCAAGATCCTACGAAGTGACTTGAGGACACGTACACTTTTAGCACATCATTAGTATCTGGAAAACGAATTTTTGGAGGAAAACAATCTACCTGAACTTGCGATCTCTGCCAGCCAACCAAAACCTTTATTTTTGAAATTTTAGAATGAAGAAGAAAAAGGAGGAAAATGTGGGTCAGGAAGACAGCACAGGAAAACGGAACTTGGAAGAGTCAGTCGAATCTCACACTTTGTAAACACCACTTCGGGAGTGAATCGTAACTTAGTTTTTTATTCTCGTTACGTGTGCCGTTCTTTAGTGACGTCAGTATTTTGTTCGGAGTGGGAAATATCTCACAGGATGTCCGGCTAGTAATTTAAAAGTGCCCCCGTAGTTGGCAATCTCTTCGCTGTCTCGTTCAATCCGTGTCTGTTTATTTCTTTATTTGTTATTCCTCGATATGTTGGCTGTGCGACATAGAGACATGTCATGTGTAGACCTGAACTGCAGTCTGAATTGGACTACAACGCATTGCAAACTCAACAGGCAGAACCATGTGTCTCCAGAAACCCTGTTGTATTATCTACTGTCAGTTGAATGGAAATCGCATGGACAGCAAAGGTGTCTATCTTCATTGACGCCACCAGGTACGATCCCAGGACAACAGAGCTTCAAGGCATCCTTGGTGGCTGCAGTGTCAACAGAAAAGGTAGGGTCCAACCATTCTTCGTTCTATGGTTCAGCGAAGCATCCAGGCCAGTATGTAAAAATACGAAAGAAAGATAAGATTTCCTTGTTAAGAAACACTGCATACGGCGTATAGTTGCGCGCATCGAGCAGCTTCGTCTTTTTTTTCTTTTCTTTCATTTAGTTTTGTCCTGACGTTTTTCTTTTCAATGCAATCTCAAGGTGGACCACCACCGACTGACTAGAGTGCTGTGAAGGTTTGTTGCCTTCCCCGTGATTAGAACTAAAGCTTCCGGAGAAGTAACTTGATTCAAGGCCACGGACGCCTTCCACCTATTCCTTTAGAAAACTTCATTTTACTTGGAACTATGCTAATATTTCGTTTGACGGCAGTGACTAAATGAGAAAGTGTAATAAACCTATATTTTAACTGTTCATTTTGAATCATCCATGAATTATTCCGCTATTCAACATGCATCGATCGAGAAACCACACCAACTTGTCAACATGCACTAAAAGTTAAGAGTCACTTTGGTCCAGGGAATTTGAAAAGAACAAACCATTAACGGATTTTATATATGTATACTACTTTGTCTAGGTAAAATTAGAGCATTCATTCATTGTTTTGTTTATTAATGCAGATGTGTCCCGAATCACAATAATCGTATAATACGTGTATAATTGTACGTAATACAGGAATGGATTAGGTTCTTAACTTGTTTGTAATTCATGTCTTGAACAGATAAATGCTGTATTCAAAAATAGGTAGCTCACGAAATTTAAGCAACCGACTGTTTAAATCCTGTATGCATTGTTCTAGTTTTTATAACCAGCGTAAGCTTATATCCGGCGAAAATAACTATTTTTTTTGTAAATGTGCACACGACGTTTTAGCTCATTTTTTTTTAGTTTAGCAAATTAACTTTCGGAATCTGTCCAATAGCAGCTGCACGCGTCTTTCTCATTTAATTGCGATAAATATATATTCCTTATATTGACGTCAACGTTTTGTCTATGTTAAATGTAGATTACTGGCCAGTAAGCTTCTTAAATATCCTAAAGTCTTTGTTTATGGTAATCGTTATTTTATGTGTGTGTAGTAGTAAGGTTAGTTCCATGCGAGATCTCAGTTATGTATATATATCTAGTGTCATATAATATATATGTGTATTATTATTTCGCAAATTTTTCTCATTCGTGATGATCAACAGAGGAGATTCTCTTTTTTTCTATATATTCTCCTATTAAAGGATTTTGTTCGTTTAGACCGTAAGAATTAAAAACAGTCTAGCCATTCATTAATCCCCACTATCTATTCTGATTTCCAACTTTCACGTCCTTCATGTCCAAGCTTTGTACGAGACTTCTCAAGACCATCCCGATCTTCTTTCCAGGATAACTTGTTATATCACAATTCTTTTTTTTTTCTTTTTTTTCACGTTATTCGGAGGAAAGTAAGAGGTTAAAACGCAATGTTGCAAATAAATTTCTATAATTACTATTCTAATCAAATAAAGTTGCCAGCCAGGTTGTTAATAAGACATTGTTATCGCTGTAGTAAATAGTTAAATGTTTGTGCAATATTTAATTCCTCTCTCTAGCCACTAGTTGTTCAATGTGTTTGTAATGTTTTGGGAAGCTCGATTAAATTGTAAGTTTTCACATAAAACATGGCAGCCCAATGCGAAATCGGCCAATTGGCCACTTTATCATTCACGTTGTTTTCGGCAAAGCAAATTGAAATCAGTGAAAAGAGAAGTTGAAGACATATTTAGTTATGTATCATTGATGTAAGTTATGAATTGCTTTTGATTGTCGTTCTTGGTAGGCTGCGGTAGAACAGGAGAGATTATTCTTTATATTGAATTTGCTAATTATTGTATTCTGACAGTTTCTTTTTCTCTATGGCTAGAAGAGAGGGACGAGCAGTTTGTATTACTTGTGAAATTAGTTTAATCATATACATGTTCAGGTTTTCATTTTCGGAAGTTGTCACCGTAGAAAGAAAAGAATCACATGTATCCAATGTCAAGTCATTTTTTTTTTGCATCAGGAATGCTTCTGTATCACGTTAATTTCTTGTTTGCTTTCGTTAAGTTTGATAAAGTTTATTACTGTTTTCCCAAGCATCTGTTTCATTTCTAGTTAAAACTCTATACCTTTTTTTTTTATCTCACGTCAGTGCAAGTGCGATCTTCAATTGCACTACGGATAGGAAATTTGGATTGTGTTCTTTTTCAGCTTTGAAGGGCAGAACTTTGTCATTAGAGAAAACTCTTAGGGACGAGTTTCATGAAATTCATCTTCCAGGATCTAGGTTCGAAACCCGTTCATGCCCTTTTTCGCATGTTCTCAGTATATTCGTTTGGTTGGGAAGCAGCAGGTTTCGCATTTCGTATTGCTGCCTTGCGGGAAGTAATAGTGAATTTCATGAAGACTCCGCCCGGTATCGAAAACTAGAGCAATCTTTTTATTTACAGCCGTCCAGCATGTGTCTTTGAACGCGACGTTTCGTCACCCTGCGCGTCACCATTCGAACACAGGTGTATCGTTTTTTTTTGTTTTTTTTCTGTTTCTTTACAAGGCCCGCCTACTTATTCATCACCTCCTATCCTATTTAACGTATCGGCCAGCCTCCCTATAAATCCTGGAGCCGTTCGGGGAGTACTGGTTCCGATTTTCTAGTCGAGTTTGGGATTTATTGAACCCTTTTTAAAATTTAGTTTGTCATCATCTGTGCGTGCTTGCCCCAAGCACAAGCAGTGGTTACAGGGCGCTGCCCCCAGAGCCCGTGAGAGCCTCGCTACCAAGTTTTTTTTTTGGGGGGTAGCTGCGCCACATTTATCGTAACCAAACTCTCGGGGATACTGTTCCCCCGTGGTACCGATCTGCCTCAAGGCCCCTGAGGGGCTGCGATCCCATAGCCAAAATTTACCTCTTTAATTGGAACTTACTCTTGGTCATATCTTCATACCAAATTTCGTTTCTCTAGCTTCAGTGGTTTGAAAAATAAGGTTTGGGCGTCATTTTGGATTAAAGATGGCGACTTTTTTTTGACGTTTTCGTATATTGTCGTGACCTACTCGTGATAGTACACCTTCATACCAAATTTCATTTCTCAAGCTCGAAACGTGTTGAAAATGTTTTTTGGCGACCATTTTGGATCCCAGATGATGACTTTTCCCAAATATTATATTTTTCTCCTAAACTACACGTGATAATGCATCTTTATGCCAAATTTCGTATGTCTAGCTCAAACGGAGTTAAAAATATGGATTTTTTGGTCCGCCATTTTGAATCTAAGATGGAATCTTTGGAAATATTCGATCATATTTTGGTAACATGATGGAAATAATGCACCTTCGTACCAAATTTCATTTTAGTAGCCCCGGCTGTTTAGACTGTGTATTCTATAAATCAATGGGTTTGGCGGCAATTTTGGATCCAAGATGGTGACTTTTCCAACATTTTGTAATTTTTTCTTAAACTACTCTTGATAATACACCTTTATGCTAAATTTCGTATCTCTAGCTCAAACGGTGTGGAAATTGGATTTTTGGGATCCGCCATTTTGGATACAAGACGGCAACTTTTTGAATATTTTGTAATAGTTTCGTAACGTACGTACTAGTGATGTACCTTCATGCCAAATTTCACTTCAGTAGCCCTAGTGTCTTAGGCTGTGTATTCTATACAACAATGAATTTGGCGGCAATTTTGGATCTAAGATGGTAACTTTTTTAAAATGTCTGATTTTTTTCCTTTTACCTACTCTTGATCATACACATTCATACCAAATTTGGTGTTTCTAGCTCCAGTAGTTTGGCCTGGGAATATTGGTCAGTGAGTGAGTGAGTGACCATGGGACGATGTGGACTCGCTTTGCTTCGCTGGGGCGCTTCCCCCAGGCCCCCGTGGGAGCTTCGCTCCTAACTTGGGGGTTTGAGGGGGCTGCACCCCCTTTATCATAAGCAAGACTGCGCCTCTATGGTACAAATATAGCCCCACCGGGGGGCTTGTCCCATTTTTGTAAGCTACTCTTGCAAATACACTATCTTACCCAATTACGTTTCTCTAGTTTCAGTAGTTCGAAAAATTTGTTTTGGGGCGGCCATTTTGGATTAAAGATGACGACTTTTTTTTAACGTTTTCTTGTATTGTCGTGACCTACACGTGATGGTACACATTGATATAAAATTTCATTTCTCTAGCTCGAACGGTGTGGAAATTGGGTTTTTGGACGGCCATTTGAATCCAAAATAGCAAAATGTTGTAATATTTTCCTAAACTACTTGTGATAATACACCTTTATGCCAAATTTCGTATCTCTAGCTCAAACGATGTAGAAAATGGATCTTGGGGTCCGCCATTTTGGATCCAAAATGGTGTCTTTGTATACATCTTGTAATATTTTCCTAACTTTCTAGTAACCGAATTTCGTGTTTCTAGCCCCAGCGGTTTAGGCTGTGCATTCTATACAACAATGGGTTTGGCGGCCATTTTGGATCCAAGATGTCGACTTTTTCTACACTTTGCAATATTTTCGTAAACTACTCTTGGTCATACACCTTCATACCAAATTTCGTATATCTAGCTCAAACGGCGTGTAAAATGCAATTTGCTGTCCGCCATTTTGGATCCAAATGGCGACTTTTTGAAAAATTGAAAATATTTTCGTAACCTGCTAGTGATGTACCTTCATGTCAAATTTCGTTTCTACAGCTCCAGCGGTTTAGGCTTTGTATTCTATACAACAATGTGTTTGGCGACCATTTTGGATCCAAGTGGCGACTTTTTCAAAACGTCGGATTTTTTCCTTTACTTACTCATGTTTCTACACCTTGGTAGCAAATTTGCTGTTTCTAGCTCCAGTAGTTTGACTTAGGAATTTTGATGATTAGTCAGTGAGTGACCATGGGGCTATACAGAGTGTTTCAGGACCTCTGGTACAAACTTCGGGAGGTGAATTCTCATATCAATACAAGAAAAACAGTTCATATGAACACGCGCCCTATCATGCGTAGTTTTGGCGCTAGAAGGCCCCCAAAACGTCCAAAATTGTATTTCAAGGTGATTTATTTCGAATACAAATAGCTGTAGAGCTTGCGGCCCATCGTTTCTTCAAAGAAATCAGACTTGTTCGTTCAGAAAATGCACATGTCAGAAGTGATGGGAAAATGCGCGAGGGATTCACGAGTGAAATATCGAACCACGCAAAACATTATTTATTTCTTGCCCATCTTACATCTGTTTGAGGTACCGCCTTGGAATCAAAGTAGTGTTGTTCTCTACCAGGAAGTCATCCTCTACTTGCTCTGTTCGAGCTACATTTGCTGTGCGATTCTTGGGGAATCCCCTACTTCAATCGGGTAATCCCTCGTGCACTTTCCCGTCACTTCTCACATGTCTATTTTCTGAACGAGAAAGTCCGATATGTTTGACGAAGCGACGAGCCGCCAGTTCTACTGCTATTAGTATTCGAAATAAATCGCCTTGAAATACAGTTTTGGACGTTTTGGGGGCCCTCTAGCGCCGAAACTATGCCTGATATGGCGCGTGTTCATATGAACTGATTTTCTTGTTTTGATATGAGAATTCACCTTCCGAAGTGTGTACCAGAGTTCTTGAAACACCATGTATATACAGGGTGGTGCATTTTAAAGTTCCTCCCCCTTTATCTCGTAATAGAATGGTTTGTTTGAAAAATGCCAGAACACGTCAACTTTGGTTTCGAGGGGGACGAAATATTGTGATAATTTTAAGTGTTGGTGTTCCATTCTCCGCGGTCTAGTGGCAAAACCTTCAATTTTCTTAAATGACAACATAGGTCGAGTAGCACATAGTTTGAAATGTACTTCGATTCCAATTACAAAAATAGTTTTATTTTTGTATTTGACTGTATACTTGGAGAGAAATCGCTTTGTAAACTTTTACTTCTGATACCCAGCCATTTCTCCAAAAATGTAATATTTTACCCTACTAAATCTTACCTTGAACAACTAATCAAGCGATAGACAAGGACTGTTAGGAATATTACTGAGATAAATTTAAACATACTGAACCATCCTCCGCGGTCTAGTGGGAAAACCTTCAAATTTGTTAAATGCAACGTGGGTCAAATAACACATCGTTTGAAAAACTCTTTGATTCTATTTAGAAAAACCAAGAATTTTAAAAAATCAATTTTGACTATAGGTACAAATGAAAACCAAAAGGAAATATATATGTGTTTCACATCACTTTCCATCACATTAGTAAGGGCTAACAAAGGGCTACGTATAACAAAAATCACAGAACACCAGCAAAAGTTCCCTAAAAACCTAAGTGTATAGAGGGGCATGGCAGGACATGACCAAAGAAAATAAAACGAAGTGAATATTGCTATACTTTGCATAGTATACAAAAATTCGTGTCCTCCGGACTACTCGTCAGATGGCAGCAGATCACGTGATACCACCGAGAAATGCCATTGGGAGGAAATTATTAATTTTCATTGGCTAAGATGTCAATGAAGTTTTCGACAATAAAAGTCGTTATGTTTCATAAAAAAATGTTTAATAAATTTAATGTTGTTTACGTTCTATATTGGTTTATAGTCTTTTCTTATTCTTTAGAAATAGGTTGCTCTTTATCTCATCTTTGCCTTCTAAACTTGTTTTTTTTTCTCTTGATTTTATATCCATTTTCGTCTGTACGAGGTAATAGAGTTCTTTCAGCAAGATTTATTTATCAGCTCGACGCGCAGGGCTGGGCAGCCATTTTGGAAACTTCCGGAGCACACTTGAAAACACTTCCGGTAGGAATAGCCCACTCTCGCTTATCCTGAACGATAAATAACAGCGAGAAGCGCTCAACCCCGTAGCTGCAGTTTGGTCTTGTGGTCAAGACGTTGGAAAGTTAATCTAAGGGTACAGGGTTCAAACCCTAGCGTCGACTTTTTACATATTTTTTTAAAAAGAAAATTAAAGTTTATTCGTTTTTTATGTAAATACAAAAAAAAAGAATAAAAGTTGTGATTTACAATTTTAAAAGATGCCACTAAAAGCTAGGATGTATATAAACCCACCAGGGCAGGATGCCCACCGAGCGATAGCGAGGTGTGCAAGGGGGGAGGGGGAGTCTGAAGGGAGCTGGGCAGCGTTAGCCGTGGGGGGTCGCAGCCCCCTGTTAGCGGTTTGCATACGCAAAAGTACTGTTTACTCAAAAGTTCTTTTTAGGCAAAAGTTCTGTGCCGTACCGGAAGTGTTTCCAAGTGTGCTCCGGAAGTTGCCAAAATGGCTGCCCAGCCCTGCGCGCCGATCTGAAAAAAAAATTCTTGCATTCTTTCAATGTACTTCTTCTTCTTCTTCGTTCAGTTACGTAGATAAAGAATGACTGTTGTTTGGTAAGAAACAAGGATATTCTAATAGAGGATTTGCTTTTAGCTATCTCATGCGCAGAGAAAGAATGAAGTGAAAGAACAACTGAGGATCGACCAAGGCGACGTACCTGATTGGTTAGCGAACAACTAAAGAGCTTGTTGCCATCTTTGTTAGCCGAAAACAATGTTTTGGATTGGAGTAAGTGGGCTAACTAGACAAGACTATGCTGTGACGTTTGAATTCATAATCTTGGCAAAATCACATATCCTCTATCAGAACATCCTTGGTTAGAAATTGAAGGCACCAGGACCGACCGCAACTGTCGCTCCTGGGTATGCGCGAGAACTTCTAGTAATTTGTTTAGTGGTCAGTAATGGTATGCTAAGAGAAAACTAATCAAGTCTGATTATATGTAAATCGAATCTGCTAACATGATTTATTACATATGCACAATAGCAGAACTACCATAGTTTATGCGATGATGTCTTTTCGAATAGTTCTGAGTACGTATTTCTACACATATACAATACTCACAAATTATATTGTGTTTCCTCCCTAAATCGTCGTATATCACATGTAACCCAACTAATTCCACTCATAACGAACATTATACATTGAGGACGTTGCCCTAACAGATTTTTTTTACAACATTTAACAACAATGCTCATTTAAATCTTTCTCGCACAAAATATCAAAATTGCTTTCTCCATTGTTGAATAAAATAAAATAAAACAAAATATTTCTTCAATAAAATTCCATTCATAAAATTAAATCTGTCCCATCATTCTCACAACTCACTCCTCCCCACTAAAAAAAATAATTTCGTAGTGTATATTCAACGATAGTCTTCACATTCAAAACGCTTTGGAGGTTTCGTTACTCTCGTGGAACATCACAATACCGGAGTATTCTCTTCAGGAATAATACTTGTAATAGTCATGGAAGACAATTCTCTTCAGGAATAATATTTGTATTAGTCGATTGAGGCCAATTCCACCAATTATCATTTTCCTTTTGATGTATGGATGAATATTCCCTATCTTAGTCAAATGGGTGCAATTGATGTATATGGACTCTACGAGTTTTATGTCCAATCTTTACTTCTACCATTCGATTTCCAATTTGTTTATTTACTGTCGCTTTCTGAAACCTGGGTATTCTATGAGGAAGATTTTGAATTAATATAATCTCTCCAACCTTTGGTAGTACTTTTACCTTATCCTCCCTTTTATACTCCATCTACCTGGATTAGCCATATTTAACCACTGGGTAAATCTGGTATTAGACTTATAGTTAAATATTATTTCTGCAGGTGAATTTCCGTCTAGTAAAGGAGTTTTCGCAAATCTGATATCTGCTTGTATCTCTTTTACTATGTCTGGCCAATTCGATTTCGGTGAATCTACTAGTTTCCTTTTTTAGCAACTCTTTCATATCTTGAACGAACCTTTCCGCTAACCCATTACTTTGGCAATGATACGGTGGTGAATGAATCAATCTAATGCCATTTAATCTGCACCAGTTTGTAAATTCCCAACTTGTGAATGGGGGTCCGTTATCCGATACCATAACTGTCGGTATTCCCACAAAATGAAACATATCTTTGAGTTTATCTATTGTTTCCAAAGCAGATGTATCCTGGCCAACATTACTTGCACCCATTTCGAGTAGCTATCAATGATCAATAAATATTTGTGTCCAGTGAAGTCGAAAAAATCAATATGTATTCGCTGAAAGGGATATGATGGTTTTTCCCAAGAGGAATAATATACTTGTGGACGATTACGATGTTGAGTTTGACAATTGTAACATTTATTCAAAAACACCTCCAACCGACTAGTCATTTGAGGCCACCAATAATACGATCTAAGTGTAGCTTTCAAACAATTTATGCCTAGATGGTGTTCATGTAGGGAGTTAAGAAGAGATACTCTCATCGCAGGTGGTACTATAAGTTTTTGACCCATAAACAAACATCGATTATGGATCCTGATCTCAGCTCGATTATTAAAGTAAGATTTGTATACCATGTTCTGAAAAAACCTTAGGAAGATGAGATGGCCAACCATTCTCTGTCCAACTGGAAACTTGTTTCCAAACTGTATCTTTTTGAACTTCTTCTTGTATCAAAGGGAGTTGACTAGCTTTATCACTAACATTCAATACATATATTTGGGAAGTGTTTTCGTCATCAGTTATATCCTCAGAGGGCAAGGGAGATAGACAATCCGCCACCTGTACTTTCTTATTATATATTATTTTGTAATTATATCCCGAAAGGAATAAAGCCCAGCGCACTAGACGAGGATAAGCTGAAGAAGGTATGGCTTTCTCTTCCACCAAAATTAAAGTAACAGGTATCGAATCTGTCAAGACAGTAAATGGTCTTCCATACAAATATTTATGATTTTTTAAACTCCATAAACTAAGGCCAAAGCCTCGATCTCAAAATGAGAATAATTTTGTTCGCATAAAGTCAACTTTGCTGACGCACATGAGGCCGTGTTTAATCTTCCCTCATCATCTTTATTGCAAAGCTGTACACCGACCCCATACGGACGAGCATCTGTTATTAGGAAGACCTCTTGTTTAGGGTTAAAAATATGCACTTTATTACATTTAACAATCAATTGTTTTATTGTATCAAACTCTTTCTGATGTATACTATTCCACTCGCATTTAACTTCCTTTTTTAACAGATTATGCAACGAAACGAGATGTTTAGAAAGATTAGAGATGTGCTTATGAAAATACGTAACCATCCCAATGAAAGATCTTAATTGACTTATATTTGTGAGAAGTGGACAATCCAAAATGGCTTTTTGAGTTTTTTCTAATGGCATTACACCTTCCGCTGATATATGATGGCCTAAATATTCAACATTAGTAGCAAAGAATTGACATTTAGAATCCTTGACCTTGATATTCCTTTGTCGAAATCTATTTAACACTGCGCAAGTATTTCCATAACATTCATCTAAATTCTTTCCTCCAATCACCACATCATCGAGAAATGCCTGTACGTAAGGTAAATAAATCTACCAAAGTAGTATCCATGAATCGTTGAAAGATGAATGGAGATGATGATAAACCAAATGGATATCGTTTGTTTTTGTATAGTCTCCACGGCGTATTTAAAACCAGTAACTTTTGTGAGTCTTCATCTAATTGCAATTGCAAATAAGCTTGGTTTAAGCACTACAAATGTGCTTGAACCTTGCAACTTCGATAATATATCGTCTAATGTGGGAAGAGGATATGACATATTCTTTAATCACTTGTTGAATGTCACCTTAAAGTCAGAACATATTCTAATTTCTTTACCTTGCATTTTTGAGACTACCACGATAGGCGTGGCCCATTCGGAATAACTAGTTAGTTCAATGATACCCTCATTCTGTAACTGATCAAGACTTTTTTTTTACCTGTTGTTCCAAACTATAGGGTATTCTATAAAATTTTCTGAATACAGGAACTGCCTGAGGATCTACTGTAATCTTTTACTGGTTCTTTAATACTACCACCAAATACATCGGCATATTCTCGTAACAAACTATTCTTATATGAATTAATCAGTTATTGATTTTATGTCATAAAGATTCACCTTTTCAAAATTCTGCCTCCAATTTGGCCATAAACTCTCAATACCTGTTCTGCCGATCAAAGTATGCCGTAAGATATTTTCAACGATGTAAAAATTTAAATATATTTCTTTATTTTCCACATAACACTTTAACCTGGCTAGACCAAGTGTAGCAATTTTTGCTGTCCGTTTGCCACTGTTAAATTAATATATCCTGGTTCTAACGTGTCATGTTTCTGTACTGATTTGAATATTTTAAGTGCCATTACATTCACACAGCTTCCTGTGTCAACTTCAGTTAAAATATATGCATCATTCATCCTAATATTCTTAAAGCAAGGTGACACATTATCTACAGATAAGTGGTTTACTTCAGCTTGAGTTCGTAACTTCGTATTTTTATTGATATTACTGAACAATGTATTGCATTTTAACTCAACATGTATTCCTTTCTCATATAAGAATTTGTGTATCTTTTTTTGACCAACCTTGTAACTTATTAGATATTTTGCATTGCATTTCCTTGAAATTTCTTACTATCTTATTTTCCAATATTTGTTGTGTTTTAAGTACTTTTTCTGAAGTAATTTCGTTTCTGTCATCGATTAAACGACACTTCATGAACGACATCGCCATTATAATGTACTTACTCAACGTTTCTGTATACTAGAAAATGTGAAGCATAAGTTTCGATCATCCGTAGTCGCCAATTTGTTTAGTGGTTAGTAATGGTATGCTAAGTAGAATTAAGAGAAAACTAATCAAGTCTGATTATATGTAAATCGAATCTGCTAGCATGATTTATTACATATGCACAATAGCAGAACTGCCATAGTTCATCCGATGATGTCTTTTGGAATAGTTCTGTGTACGTATTTCTACACATATACAATACTCACAACTTATATCGTGTTTCCTCCCTAAATCGTCGTTTATCACATGTAAACCAACTAATTCCGCTCATAACGAACATCATACATTGAGGACATTGTTTTAACAGATTTTTTTTACAATTTTTAACAGTTTTCTTTGTAGGAACATCGCTATAAATTTTATTTAGACCCTAAAGAATAATAATAATAATAAAAATAATGGTCCCAATGGATCGGGGGGATGGTTCACGTGGGGTTCCCCTGTCTCCCCGACTAAAACTCCAAGCAGAGAATAAGAAATGATTATCAAATCTGCACAGTTACTCACTACTGTCTCTTTCTTCATAAACATAAAAAAAAAGAAATGGAGCAATGTAATCATAGAAGCAAATACATGCCCATGAAGTTTTTGTTTTCCTGGCAGTTTCTCACAATAAATAAAAAAATTAAGAATTGAAATATGAACCTCTTGGTTCATATTATTGATAGCAAATTAATATTTCCTGCTTCTAGCTTTCAAACGATAAAGAACAAACAAAACAACGCATTTTATGTCTCTGCTTGTAGGCTTGCGGCGCCATAATACTGATTATCTTGGAAACTAGCTTTCATAGGAACAAATTGCAAATGTTTTATTGGTAAATATAAAACTAAAATAATAATCTCGTACTCTTAAAAAATAATATGGTTCTTTCAAAGAAGAAAAATAAAATTAACATGTTTTAAACACGGTTTAAAAAAAAAAACATCGTTTAAAATAAATGTTCGAAATGTTTTAAACAAAATGTTTAAAACAATCGCCTTTGTTTAAAATACGTTTAAAACATTTTGATATAAACGTTCCAAGCCTGCATACAAGGCATAATTTTCACTGATCGTTGAAGATCATTTATGAATAAATTAAATGAATAGGGACCAAGAATAGTTACCTGTGGTACTCCTATTTTGATATTGTTTCATAGATACACTAATAACAATTTTGGTGCTAATTTACTCTTCTGTGCAGGTAACTTCGAAACCATTTGTTGGCAATATCAGGACACTTAGTGTTCACAAAGTGTTTTAGAAAATCTAAATACGAAAAAAAAGAACAGCATGAAATGGCATGGCCTTCAGAGAGATATTGTGGACTACCCATATTCCTTTTTAACATTGAGCCCAAATATAACAAAATGTCATTACAGATGTGTTTGAAAAACGCAAAATGATTCTATTAGTTTGATAGTGTAGAAAGGAGAATAATTGCATAATGCTAAACTTAGTTTGAAAAGCCCACGAGCTCTACAGAAGGATACTGGAATAATCGACTAGTGTCGAAAAATAGACGCCAGAGCAAACATTTAACCTCGATTGTTCTCTTCCAATCTGCACGAATATGGAGGAAATTTTCAGTTGTAACTTAGCTTTTTACACTTCATATCGCTGTGTGGTCCGTTTTTGGATTTATGTCTTAATTCTTACAAAAAAGTAAATATTATTTGTATATAGTATTTTTTATTATATGCTGAGTACGACATACTGTTATATGAGTAACTCAGGAATTAAAAATTAAATAAATAAGCGGACCGCACAGCGGTAAGAAGCATATAAAACTGAGTTAGAACTGAACATTTGGTCCACATTGCATTAGAATGGAAGTGGACAAACAAGTTTAAATATTTGCTTTGGCGTCTATATTTAGACATTTAGTAGTCACTCCAGTATCGTTATGTAGAGCTCCTCGATGGGTTAGTCTTGTCCATCGAGCTCTACGTGAACGATACTGGAGTGACTATTTAGTCTTAATTTCTGAGTTATTTATGCAAGAGTATATCGTACTCTGCATAGAATAGAAAATACTACAAATAATATTTACATTTCTTGCCGGAATTAAGACATAAATCAAAAACAGGCCACACAGCGTTATTAAGCGTAAAAAACTGAGTTCGAACCGAAAATTTTGTTCATATTGATTTAGACTGGAAGTGGACAAACGAATAAGTGTGTTCTTCGCTCCCTGGCTTCATATATTCATGAAATTTTTAATGGCTGCAGTTAGTCCAGTATAGTTTTTGATAAAGGTCATTGGTGTTGTCTTCCTTGCAGTGTTGCTAAATGCCCCTAGAAGTGATCTTTTCACTTTTAAAACAGATTTTCTGATTTTTTCCTGGATAGATTTTTAAGGATTTTTTTTCCTACACCATTCTATAGAGAAATTCTCCTTCCAGCTTCATTTCATGGAAATTTGTTCGTAACGTGCAGAAGAATGGAAATTTTAATTTTAAATGTTTGAATGTAGTTACAAAAAAATTAACGATATCCCTTTTCGCAAAGCAAACAAAAACTATTCACTATCAATATTGGATGAAAGAAAAATATGTGAGAGAAATTTTCTTCCAGGAACAGTTAGCGAAGCATTCCTAATATAATTCTGAAAAAGAACACAAACAATGCCATTACAATACCTCGATAAATACTTTCAAGTGGATTTTTTACCTTCTCTGAGAAGCAAAAACCGTTAATTAAGGAAACAAAAGCCTCTTGGTTATTGGAATAATAATGAATCAAGTCTTGCAATTCATTACATAACTAAAGTTCTTTTATTCAGGAAACTGCACAGCGTTGCAGCACTACCTATAGGCTATCGTGGATAATTCAGCCATATAATGTTTAATATACTGCACGAGCTCACGAGCGTCTCGCTGTCGGAATTTTAAACAGAAGTTGCATCAAGAGCTGTGACGTATATGAGTACAAAAAGTGTAAAGATACATGACCGCACCTAACCTTACCTAACCTCCACGTTCCTGTGGTCACTAATTTAAGATAATCTACGAAAAATGTAAGAAAGCAATTATTAATGCCGGTAATAAACATGAACATATGAAAATATATTTTGAAAGAAAACAAATCTTGCTCCCGCTGGGATTGGAACCCAGGCTTTTTATTCAGAAAGCCAAAGCCATACCACTGCACCACGATGGGAACTTGAAAACGGCTGCCTTGCCGTTGTATAGTTCACGTGTTAGCGCTGATTTTCATGAAAGCTTGCTTTGCGTGCGATTTGGGCGAATAACCAACTGAAACACGTGTTGTAGTTATCTTACCACAAAACACGTATTTTTTTTCAATTGGCTACTCACCCAAATCGCAAGCAAAGAAAACAACGCAAGCATGCATGAAAATCAGCCTTAACATATGAATCTTGCTCAAATGAGTATTTGTGGTCAACACGACGTCTTTCATGGCCTCTGTTCTGGCTTTCGTGATCTGAGCCCACTACTTATTTTCTAAGATTCTCTCCCAGTTGTAATTAAGATGATCGGTCAACACTAAAAATTCATGAGACTGAACTGATTATATGAACCCGGTTCCTGTCACACCAAATGCGAGAGATTTAACCGTTTGAATATGAAAGTCTTTACATAAAGTAAATTTAATTGACTCGATATTCCATGAATATAATGCCCTATGAATTTTCTCGATATATATATATATATATATATAACAACCATAGCTTATGTAAGACCTATTGATTTCCCTGTTGTTAGGAAAGAAGTGTTATCAAAAGTCTACAGTGACGTATATATTTTGTAACGTTTGGTCTTTACATAACTGGACATTCCCGGGGAAGTATCACTCTTCAGGTTCTCAAGTTCACTGGAATCCCACTATTTAAAGACCAATTTCAGGGTACCGTAAAATCACTGACCGGTTGGTCTAGTAACTTGCGCCTTACCGTGCTACTTATCGGACTCAGGTTCTATGCTCGGTCAGGACCAACTTTCCCTCTCTCTCTCTCTCTTTTCGTTATACCCATTTTCTACATTTTACAAACTTCATGTATAAGAGTTAGATTAACTTAGATTAGATTAAGTTAGGTTAGATTTTTTCATTATACACGTTTCACATAAGAAAACAGTAACACAATCACTTACTCCGAGATTCGGGACAGGCTTAAGCCATAGTGCTGTTACCACCCATTAAATTAACTTTATCTTATCTTTCAGTTATGAAGTGAGGAGTATTACACCCCTGAGGCCGTAACAGCCATTTTACTTAGAATGACTCGCAATAGGAAATTATAAAAGAAGTCCCTAGTAGCATGACTAACTTACAAAAAACGTGCAACAAGTTTGACACGTCATTTCAATAAGTTGGCAGTGTAAGTCCGCAAGCTTAAAGCAAACTTATAATGAAAGTGTTAGTTAACACTTTTAAACTTGGAGCAAGTTGTTCGTTTGCTACAAGGATCAAACTATTAGGTGATAATTACCAATGATAAATATGTGTCAGGTATTCCACTTACAGGTATCTTTTTGCATGGAGCTGTAAAAATAACATCTTTAAGATGTCCTTATGTGATGAAGTACTTTTCCAGCTCTGACGGAGGGACACTACCCTTCCAAAAGCGTTATTCTCTTCAGAGAATGTCAAGGGGTTATAATAAGAGTATCGGTAGTTTACAGTAATGCATAGTTCCATTCAGAACACTGAAATTGGAAAGCTCTTTCGACGATTTTCTTTCGCGATGTGACTAGCACCCACCCAAGGGTTACGCCCTCGCTTCAGAGAAGGGTCTTATAGGAAGCAGGAATTTCTTGGGAACAGATGGTTCGTCTAACAGAGGATAAATCATCTTTAATAAATAATCTTTTCTTTCAATAAATCCTGAATCTGGATGTTATAAGCTTTGCTTATAACCACAGCCTTAGGTTAATCAGGTGATTATGTGTTGAAGAGGGGCATGAGAGATGAAATACACATCACGGCATTTTGGCGGCACTAGAACGAATGATTGATTCTTCTTGATTTAGGGGCGACTCTAGATCTTGATGGAAGATGGGTGAGCCCAAACATTTTAACACTTATGGTCATTGTACAAAGATGGTAGTGAAAATTGAAGGTGATATGAAGATTATACATTATGACTTTAGATGGGGGTGGACGGTACTACATAAAAGAACACATGCGAACCAGAAAAGGTAGCATGAACCTCCAGATTAAAGATGTCTTTGGCTACAAGTCGAATTTGGTTTGACGATGGTGACTCTGTTGAATGGGTAGAGGTTTGAGAATGTAATAGCGATACAATTGTATCAGCTTCTGAACTGTAGGAACTGCCGGATCAGGTTGAGGTAGTCTTAGAGGAGCAACAGGCAGATTGTTTTCAGGTGTATGTTCGGGTTTCTCCTTGCATTCGTATGAATATGTAGGATGTTGTTCCTGATATTGATGGCATTTCGGTGGATTTTGGAGATTTCTGCAGTTTGGTGTTGAGTGATTTTCTTAACAGTATCCATAGATCGGAGGTTTTGTGCATTCACCGACAATATTATCGCCATATGTTTGGCAGTGTTCGCATCTAAGTGGTGAAGGAGGCTGTGTGCGAGAAGGTTCTACCTTAAATCGTCGCTCGATATCTTAGCAGGTGACCGATGATTGACTGATGGGATGTCAGGACACGCAGTAGATAACTTGAAGTGCCTTGTGAGGTAATGATGCGTAAGCACTTAGGAACTGTACCTTCGATTAGTAATTCTACTTGTATTTTTACCTAAATGGTGTCAGGTGGAACGCCTTTGATGACCACTGATAACATGGGTTGACGTTACGGTGGTGGTTGTTTGATACGTGGTTCATCGAGAGGTACGAGGTGAGCATTTTTGCCAAAGATCTCATAACTGTGCTGATTAGTTTTTGCCAAAGATTTAATGATAACACCATTCCTGGTAGGAGTAATTTCACCGATGTTATCTTTGTGAGCATATTTCAGACGTTTTTGTAGTAGTAATTTTGTCGTTTCGTACTTATTGTCGAAGTTTGTGAGCAGAAAGGTGTAATTTGGACTTTTCAGTGTTGTAGCATGTTGATCGTAAGGTGTATGTAGAATTTCCATGTCATCAGAGACAGATCCGGAGAACATAGTGTGAGTCCTTTTACTGGGAGATAAAGCAGATGATTCTGAATATCGTTGGGGCTGTGCTCTAGATCGATGACGGGATGCAGATAGTTGGTCTGAGCTGCGTGAATGTTACTTTGTTGCACTGAGTGAAGTACTTTTAGGAGTTGCTGTTGAAGTAGTTTTTTGAATGATAGATGGCAAGAGATGCTGACCAGTTGCGTGTTGTTTTGTGTGGTTAATTGGTTTCGGCGGCATGTTCATGAATAGTACAATGATGCGGAGTGTGTGATGATGAAAAGCTCTGCAGCTAACTCGCACCCTCCGACACTGAATAGTGCCGGCGGTCCTATGGTAGCTTTATACGTATTTTTCTCACCAGTGTGTACGCAACATCAAATCCTCGTTAATATGTTAACGAACCATAGCTAGACAAGGTTTGAGTATGACACTCTGTGCGTGTTAACAAAACAAATTCTCTTATATAGTAACGTGTACATTTTATACCTAAAGGCCGCTTTAGACGACAGCATTTATGCTACGATGAATCTTACGACGAGCAGTAGTGCCAGAGTGTGAAAGCAAAAATGCTACAATAGGGCAAGATGCTATGGTATAAATCCATAACTTTTTTCTTCTTACACTGGCACACTGCTTTCGCTAAGATTCATCGTACGAGAAATTGTATCGTCTAAAGCAGCCTTAAGTTACCGGTACTTTTTCTTTACATATATTACATGAAACAACATGTCTTCTGACATACTTTTGCTTGATAAGGTATTGGTGAATAATTATGAACAAATTGTTAATTACAGTAGAATTAGATAGACAATGGGTTACAGTAGTGACATCTATTGTACAATCTTTCTACACTATAGATAAACCCACGCAGGAGAATTATAAATAGCACATATCACATTTACAGCAAGTTTGTTTTTAAATTGGCATGTATCATGTTTGCAGTTACACGTTAGGAGCACGTTTACTTTTAAACTAACAAATGCAAGTTTTACATGTCAAGCTAGAATCAATTCCCATACAAACTTACTGCAAACGTCTATGCTATTACGGGTAGCGTCACTTGACAGCACTCAGACTAGATTTTGTTTTGTTATACGCATGTATAATAATTCAGGGAAATAAGTTAGAAAAGTCAGGTTAGAATATTATTATTAATAATAATAACAACAACAATTTGTGTGCTTGAACTGCAGGTAAACATTGGGATGTAGCATAGCTGACACCTTGTTTTCCCTCTTGTCAGGTTGGTAGGGGATTAGGAGGATTTTCACCCTACCTGGTTGTCGGTAGCCCCGGTAATGATAAGCTATTTTTGGTACTTACAGAAAGATCTACCTCACCTTCATATACAGCATACCGGTGCTTTTAAGATTCCGCGTCAGTGGAAATTTAACAGATACCATAATGCTTACCTCATCGAGCTCTACGTAAAGATACTGAACTTCTGTTGAAAGATAGAAGCTAGATCAATTAACCTCCGTTGTCCACTTCCAGTCTAATCCAATATGGCCCAAATTTTCAGTTCTAAGATTTTTACGTTAGTTAACGATGTGTGGTCAGTTTTTGATTGATGTCTTAATTCTAGAGCTATGTACGTACTGGACTGTACGTGTAATAGTACACGCGGTAAATCATATTTACATTTATTGCAAGAATAAAAAGTTTAAGACATCAATAAAAAAACGGACCGCGCAGCGATAACAAGTTAGAACTAAAATTTGATCCATATTGCTTCAGACTTTAAGTGGAAGATCGAAATTAACTGTTCGCTCCCTAGCCTCATATATTCATTAAATTTTTAATTGCATCGATCCGTCCAGTGTCGCTTTCATATCGAGGTCAATGGTCTGTCCCTAAACAGAACCAGAATTTGAACATGCGACTTCTTTTCCAGTATAGACCGTAGTCAATCAGCGACCTCAATTACTGGGCCATGAATATTTGGCCCCTATTGTTATTGTACTGCAGTACAATTAATTCAACAGATCAGGAAGGAAAGTTTATAATTCTTTATTAAAAAAATAAAAACACGCACACAAGAAAGAACGTCCTGCTTTTGGTTGAATAGTACATAAAAAAAATAGCAGCGCCGCCCCGTTAAATAAATCAATTAACTGGCTTGGCTCTTGTCAAAAACATTAAGAGAAAACGGTATTTTTTTAAAAAAAAAGAAGAAGAAAAAAGATGAGTCTATGAAAATAGAAAAAAAAATGGTTCTAAACGAGTGTCGTTGCCGGAACAGTCAAATCAATTAATTTAAGCTGTGGTGTGTGAGAAGTGGACGTGGGTGGGGGGAGGGGAGAAGTACATCTGAACTGGAGGGAAAATGGCGGTATGGTTATTCCGTGTATATGGGGTCGACATCATCGATCAAAAGGCAGGCGTTTTGCTCACTTTAAAGTTGAAAGTGTTTTTCATTATTTTTTTTCCTTCCTCTCAACCGCTTAACAGATGAATTTGGTAGAGCACAGAAGGGAAAAAAAATAATCAGAAAATGAAAACGTTAGCTGGCAAATTATTCCTACATTCTCTCTTCAATTGTCAAGGTTTCGGTTTTCTATGAGCGTGTGTTGATGGAGAGCTGTGGTGAACAATCTGTTATGAATAAGAGGGGGGGAACAAGATGGCTCCTTTTCATCTTGATTTAACGACTGTCAGTTCTAAAGGAATTGTAATAAATATGCAAATATTCGTTTTAAAACAGTAATAAAGGTATAGTTCCAAAAGTTTTGATACTGAAGGGCTCTGAATATAGGTGTGTCAACATTTGGTAACGATGCCAAAAGTTACCAAAATGAAAGAGAACCCTAAAATAATATCGCTCTGATGATGATGATGATAAATAAGTGTTCGGCTTAGGATCAAGTCTATAACTCAGAGTGTCCTTGGATGAGAGAAATCGATGATACACTGTGAGAAATGGTTATTAATTCAACGCTTCCTGGTATTGCAGGGTGACTCTAAAAATAAGAATACCTACCAACAAACGCACAAAATGACTGTCGAGCATCAAAATTGTGTAAGATTTTTCGTTATCGGTGTTTGGTTGAGACTGGTAACATCCAAGGGCAGTATTCTTAAGGTAGCAACGACCTCCAACAAAAGATGATTCCCTATACCCTACCCGTGGCTAATCCCATCATTCTATGTACCTATACAAAAAATTTGAAGCATGCTCAGCGCATTTCTCACATCTGTTATTTTGATGTTTCTTTGTAGTGTTAGGCCTTTGGCTCTGAAATATGCCAAATATTTATATAAATGATTCATATATTCATTTCCATATGTAACATGCATTAAAAAAAATTGTTGAAATATGAATTGGCATGTGCAATATGCAAAATACATAAGTATCCGAGCCCTAGTAATGAGCGTTCATCTGCTGATCTTTACATCTTTAGAGAAGTGCTATTCCTATTGTTCGACTAAATTCCACTCCTTTTAATATCTTCTTCAGTTTCTAAATGCAAAGAAGGATGAAAGCCTGAGGGAAACTTTTAACAAGGAGAAGCTAATGCATGTGGGACACAAAGACCGGCCCATGTCTCCTGTTTCTTCGTCTCTGGATTTCTACTATTTCAGTTTGTGTTAAGTCATTTGTATGGGCACGAAGTATAACCTCCAGAGAGCGTTAAATGAAAAACAATATCTCCCTGGAGAAGTCACTAAAGCGACGGCTTTTGAAACAAGGAAAAAGCGACACAGAAAAACAATCAGTCTGTTATAGAGGTGGGAAAAATACGATAGTGGATTCTCTTTATAAATTCTAGCATTAAAAAATCTCTTTCGGTAGGCCTACAGGCTGAGGTAGATCTCGAAGTTTTTTTTTTTATTTTTAAAAATTCAAATCTCGCCTTATATGAGAGCTATCGAGAAACTATTTATTGTCCTGTAGATTATTCGCTTGGAGCGCTGCCTTCAGACCCCCGTAGGGGGTTCGCCCCCCAACTTCAGTGTTTTTGAGAGGATGCGCCACCTTTATCTTAACCAAAATCTCACTGCAACACTACACCACCATGGTAACCATCTGCACCCACGGGGGGATGTGCCCCCAAAAGGAAGGTTTGCCCCATTTATTGTAACCTACTCTTGGTCATACACCTCCAAAGAAAATTTCGTTTCTCTACTTTCAATGATTTGGAAATTGGGTTTTTGGGGCGGCCATTTTGGATCCAAGTTGACGATTTTTTAAAAAGTTTTCTTATATTGTCGTGACATACTTGTGATGGTACAACTTCAAGTAAAATTTCATTTATCCAGCTCAAACGGTGTGCAAAATGGGATTTTGGGCGGTCATTTTGGATCCAAGATGGCGACTTTTCCCAAATGTTGTAATTTTCCCCTAAACTACTCGTCATAATGCACTTTTATGCCAAATTTCGTATCTCTAGCTCAAATGGTGTGGAAAATGTTTTTATATGTCCGCCATTTTGGATCCAAGATGGCGTCTTTTTATACATCATGTAATATTTTAGTAACATACAAATGATAATGTATAGTGTTACCAAATTTGATATTTCTAGCTGCAGCCGTTTAGGCTGTGTATTCTATACAACAATGGGTTCAGCGTCCAATTTGGATCCAAGATGGCGACTTTTTCAACATTTCGTAATATTTTCCTGAACTACTAGTGGCAATACACCTTTATGTCAAATTTCGTATCTCTAGCTCAAACGATATGAAAAATAGATTTCTTACTTCCGCCATTTTGGATCCAAGATGGCGTCTTTGAATTCATTATGTAACATTTTCGTAATCAAAGGGTGATGTTGTACCTTTATGCCAAATTTGATTTAAATAGCCGCAGCGGTTTAGGCTGTGTATTCTATACAACAATGGGTTCGGCGGCCATTTTGGATCCAAGATGGCGAACGATTTTGCTCATTAACGAACTTAACCGAGCTATTAAGCATAGAAACAACATAAAAATTTGGTTCAAATATCTTCAAAATTATGGCCGCTAGCGTGTTAATATATATATATATAAATTTATACTTTCATATCGTATCGATCTCAATAGGTATATTTTTCTTCGAAATCTACCTAAAAAGAGGCATGTTTGGATGTTGGACTCTTCGTATCTATGGATTATTTACGTTACATTATAATGTGTTCGTTGTCAAGAAAACAACACGATTCGCTATTTAAATAAACGCTATTTAAGTCCGTTTTCTAGCACCTGTGAGCTATCTACATATTCTGTGATCGTTTAGGTTATCACTACATGGCGCTGTAATCGACTAACAGAAATGTCGTCTGCTTCCAATTTCCAATAAAGTGTCAAGTTTTCGCTCTATATATAGTTTGTCTGTGGCTTTATAACATAGATGCCAATACATAGAGTTGGCAATAGAATAGAGTGACCTTTCATGACATAACATGAAGCAATTTTACGGTTCAGCGGTAGTCATATTGTGTGGCCCCCCATTAGAGTCCCTCTATACAGAGTACTATGGATCAGGCGGTGACCTTCTTGAAACAAACATTTCTGTCGTGTGATTACAATGGACAGTACAACACATCTGGAACATTTTCAAGCATTTTACAATTGTCAATCCTCTGCGAATCAGATGTCTCTTCGAACAACGATAGCTATTTTGGAGTTTTCATCTGACATGCGCCTTTCTCATTAATAACTCTCTTCCCATAAGAAAGAACGAGAAGGCAATACTCAGAATAGAGGGCCTCTAAATATGGGGCCAGTCAATGTGATGAAAGTGCCTCGTCCCTTCCGTCTCTTGACTTTACTCCCATTCGCCAGGAAAACAGTCTCACGCTACCTCTATTCTATTCCTAATTCTATGGCCAGTATACTATACAATCGTTATTTTGCCAAGTTTGTATTTCTGGATGTAAATGGGTACGGATTGACTGCTCCAATGGAATTAACCAGTGATCTCTATCTAAAAGCTATACTGGACTGATTGCTGCAATTGAAAATTTTATGATATATATGAAGCCAGGGAGCGGGTGGACACTTAATCTCGTTTGTCCACTTCTAGTTTAAACTAATATGGACCAAAATTTCGGTTCTAATTCACTTTGTTATGCTTGGTATCGTTGTGCGGTCCGTTTTTGTATTTATTTAAAAGATAAATTTAGCATTTAAAAGATTCTGAATAAAGAATTTAATACAGAATTGATTATTCAGAACAAAGAACTCTTTAAGTATACTTTCCAACACTTAACACAGATATGTACAAATCTAGAATTAAGGTAAATAAAAATGTGTTATAAAAGCAGTAAGTTTACAAAGCATCTACGTAGCATTCTTGTGGAGTTCTTGCACATTGAACAGGTAATGCAAGAATCCTGAATTAAATAAATGCATAAATGTCATTGAAAACAAAATAATTCTTAAAAGCAGGGATTCTACCTCCAAATTCTCAAACACACCAACTTTAGTTTTTTAGAGTTGAAAAACGATACTAACCCGACAAAACTCTATACAAACTGTGCTAACTGCCCAAATTGAGGCTTTACACTCCTCAAACTGGAAATTATGGCAGGATCCCTGCTTATAGAAGAAGTACGTTTATTACTGTATAATCCTTAATTGAACAACATGTACGATAATTGAAACTAGAATGATACTTACTACTATTTTTGTTTATGAATAAGTTATTTGAAGAAGAAAAACTAAGGAAAAAGGTTAAAAAAGGAATTAACGTACTACGTTAGAGAAGTCAGGTTAGATTTTCTTATTATAGCCATTGGAAACACCAAAATGCCAATGGCATCGAGCAATCCAGTTTAAGTACAGAACATTGGATTTCCTGAGGTGACTCGATTGTGCAAATTTTGCTCTTTTAAATAATTCTTTTTGGAACCTAAACTCAAGTACAAGTCACAAACACATGCTAAAATAAAAATAAGGAAAAGAAAATCCAAACCAAATTTAATGCATATTTTGTGAACAGTTTGCATATACTATTATGATCCGACGCTGCATTTACTGGTTTAAATTAACTGTTTTTCATTCTGTACTTCCTTTGTTTGTTTTGTATTTTATTTAACAAAGAGACGAAAAAAAAGAGAACCAGTAAACAAAAGTTGCAACAGCTGAGCATCACCTGGAACAGACAGCAGACCAAGAAACTAATTAAACAAGACGTAATGACTTTGTTGTTCCCATATTCCAGTTGTGAAGTTGATGTAGAACTTTTCCCGTTGTTCAAAGGAAGATTTCTATCGCTTACTCTACAAAACTTAATGCGAAATCTGGGGTACATTTCTCTCCCCCTCATGTTCTCACGGGAATATAAAATATCTAACTGGAAATTTACGAGACTTCGTATTCAGTCAGCTGTCACTTACAACCCTAAAATGTCACAAATAATAATCTCTCTCGATTCAGATAGAAATAATGACACACCATAGAACAGGATTAAGGGAAATGAAAAGTCGTTTGTTACAGTACGTGAAGTAATGCCCATTCTCTAAGCAGTAGAAACAACTGACAGAAACGATTGTTTGTCTTCTAAACAAGCAATGAGAAGATCGCATGCAACGAAATTACTTGTTAACGTCTGCACATACATCATTCAACTGCTGGTTAAAATAGAACAAATGAACATATTTATGATACTAATGATATCTGTCATTTCAATTAGAAATTCGGTCCTCATCTCATCTCATGGGCTTCATATACTGCTTTCACGTTTTTACTTTTTGAATGTAGTCAGCCGTTAAAATTGATTTTTTAAAAAAGAATATTGAAAATAAAAGAACCATTACGATTTTAAATTCGTAATAGGCAATAATTTTGCAAGTTTGTGAGCAAATGGTGGTAAGTGTTATAAACTTTGGACATGAGACTACAAAGTCTGAAAATTATGGAATAGCAAGTGGGTGGTTTAATCGCGATAGCAATATGAAGCCTGTAACGCACATGGTGTTGGATGATGTACGTATGTCAGCGAGGCCTCTGGTGTCAGTGTTCCGTGATCCTGAGTGCCAGCAACATGCGTTATCATTTTGACGCGTTATCATTCAGTTGAAACGTTAAACGGGAAAATGATTTTTCGAGTGGAGTGGAGATTTTTCGATTCTAATACAAAGCAACGTCCAGCGATATGTTTCATCACTCAAGAAACACGTCTATTTGCATTAATATACGTTGGGCACTGCGTATATTGGAAAACAGTCCTCATACGTAAGAGTTGTAGTTTCGGGAAGGTCATGAAAATTTGGCGGACGATAGACATGATACGCGGATGGTCTTGAGGAAACAAAATCGTCGTGCCATCATACTGCCTATGGAACATCAACCACGAGACCATTTGGACGATTCGACGTGGGAGATTTTCATAAGAAGATGAAGAATGTACACTGAAGATATCAGTTGCACTTAAAAATTTCCAAAGGGCCATATAATTTCAACTTTTGCAGCCGTATCTCGATGACCCAAGGTCTTTCAAGAGTCTAGTGGCTGGAGATAAAAGCTGGTACCAACATATTAAACGGGAAAGAAGGCGATCTGTGGATTGGACGCTGAGATCAAGAATTGTTTGCGCTCAGAGTCAAGACCTTCTTTGAGAAAGAGATAGAAGATCTTACGTGATAATGGGATCTCTGTCTCCCGTCCACGGCAAATACCTCTATTGAAACACCTGTGTTGTCGTGAGGAACACGTGTAATCTTTTCAATAACTGCACATGTATAAAGACGGTGTTCCTGAATACATGGCAGTTTTTCAGGTACTAATTCTCTGACGAAAGATTTAAATATAGTACAAACGCTGTTACTTGGGCCACCCAGGGCTTTAAGTCCTTTGCACTCAAGTGGATGCCGTTTACATTTTCTTGTTCTCTCATTATCTTATCCGGAAATTCAGCACTAACCAAATCGAAGAGTAAAATGAGGTTCTACACGTATATCTCCAGTTGAACCTTTGTGTGGTCTTGATTGGATAATTTGTAAGTGATGATATGACTTACAAGGTCTTACAAGGTCCTTACAAGATTCTTCCAAGATACTTACAAGTTCTTCTTCTTCTTCGTTCAGTTACATAAATAAAGTATCATAGTTGGTTGGTTAGAAACAAGGATGTTCTAAATAAAGGATTTGCTTGTAGCTATCTCATGCGCAGAGAAAGAATGAAGCTAAAAAACAACTGACCATCGAGCAAGGCGACGTTCCTGATTTGTTAAGCAACAACTAGAGAGTTTGTTGCCATCTTTGTTAGGCGAAAACAATGATTTTGATTGGCGTATGTGGGCTAACTGAACCTTTGGCTTCATGTTCTTGGCAAGAATCGCATTAGAACATCCTTGGTTAGAAACTGAAGGCACCAGGACTGGCCGCAACTGTCGCTACTATCCACGTATACGTGAGAACTTCCAGCAATCACTTCGATGGTATTACTGTGTAACTGCTCCGAGAACGTCGTCTATTTTGTACTGAAATTACCCGATGGCATCTTCTTCTTCTTCAAGATAAAGAAAATGAACACTCTATACGCTTCAAAATAAAAATTGTTGAGTTTTGTGGTTTTAATCTCAAGGTGCTTGTATGTATAACCCAAATTTCAGAATTGACGGTTTACACCACTGTGATTTTCCCACAATGTGGTGTTAAAGATGTAGTAATTCAATTAGAAACTTTAAAGTTTTTCAGTCTTAACTTGTTCACATTGGCAAATTACATTAAACTATAATTACTGTAAACTGAGGACTTATAAAAAATATAAAGATCAATACAATGCTGTGGATGGCTAATTTGTACAATCCTTTTATGAACGGCTGCTAGTGGGGGCTAATAATGTTTTATTTAAATAAAAAAAAATGTATTTGACACGACGTGGGTATGTAGTCTCGTATAATGAATAGATTAAGACCAACTCAAGTAAAAATGAGCAGATTAACGCCGTAGAAAGTCTGTAGTGGTAAACAGCTGCCTGCCTCTTTGTGATTGGATACGAAAGTTGCGTCGCTTATTACCAGATACAAGAAGTTAGTCCTATACAATATATTTATTGTCTTTTATTATCTACAAAAGAAGGATAGAATAGAACATGAGATCCAAATTTAAACGAGTGCTTGCTTCTTCCTGTAAATGCATACATCATTCATTTTCTCACTGTTATGTTTGGTGCTGTTATCGGTCCTAACATTTTTAACATGAGTTGGCCCGCTTATCTTTCATTCGCTTTGATTCAGAAACAGAAAGTTAATATAATTTTGCACTCAACCACACACACACACACACAAACCTTCGTCTGATATAAAGTTATTACAGCCACATTCTGACATGTGAGAAGCAGCTAACATATCCCAGAGGTATTAGCGAGATCGTGACAACAAGATTATTTGTTTCTTCATGACCAGTTTGTATGATACAAACCAAATTCTTCAGTTTTAAAACAGGAAGTTGTAAGAAATTAGAAAATGAGTCATTTCCTCCTCCGCGCAAAGAAGGAAGAAGAAGAAAGCAAATGGAAAGAATGATTAGGCTGTGCATATAGAAGTAAATATATAAAGCGGGCAGAGGAACGGAGGTGGGTAGGAAATAATGTACTATTTCCCAAAATAAATTTATATTTTATGTTTTTCTTTTACCTCTTCTGATTTTAAAACGAATACTTTCCGCCCGCCACTCGGTACCAGATAAAGTCGTGTGATCAAAGAGAATTTCAACACCACATGTTCTCTGTCAAGCACAAACAGGAACTAGGAAATTAGAATGCTTCGTTTAATCTTCTTAGCCGAGCACACATACACATATATTAGACAATGCCTGTTCAATTTCCGCATGACAGATTAATTTTCCTTTTCTTTTTTTTAAATGTAAAAAGATGTCTTGTTCCAAAAGCAGGCATATCTCAAGCACAGACTTAAGTCTTATCTATGACAAGTGAAATAATATTAAATTCCAGAAGTCGGAAATAAAAGATCTCATGATAAGAAACATTTAATAATATAAAATTCATATAAGCGCTACACATACGATTTATAGATCACTAGCTGGGGCTCGGGGAACTACAATTATTCCAAACAAATTTTCTTAAACCCACTTGAAACGGAAGCATAAGAAAAATACTAAGATTTTTAGTAACAAAAAAGCCTTCCGTGTTAAGCGGGCCTTTCACCTATAAGACCACAAAATGAGACATTTAAGATTGCAGTTTTACTCCTTGTGTAAGGCACGCTTGACACTGAAGCATTTATGCCAGTACAACTGCTACGGTGTCAAAGTACTATGGGGCAAGTTGGTATGGTATACCCCATAACGCAGCGTTGCGCAAACTATTTTCAAGTGCGGACCAGCTTTATTAGTCGGTAGTTCAATGGACCAGCCTGCGTTGGTCGGTCTCCTTGGCAGCAGTACTTAAATCACTTGAACATCAAGGCATCGAAAGCGCATACATTAAATTACTACGAAACATTTACTCGACTGCCACATCTGTTATTAGACTACATCAAGAATGTAAAGAACTCAAAGCTGGAAAGGGGATAAGGGAAGGAGATTCAATTTCTCCAAAACTATTTTTTGGTACTGGAGGAAGTGTTTCAAAATTTAAACTGGGATGAAGTTGGAATAAAAATCAATAGCGAATACGTTTATTTTCACAAGAAAATTACCAATGTGTCTCATACATAAAGTTTAAAATCAATACCTCTAAGGCTGCTTTTATGCAAACGCGACTTGAGAATCACACAAACCACTGCGTTCTGTAAGACAATGGAAGCAAATGGGTGTGTTTATGCGAATGTGGTCCGATTTTCTGCTGACGCATTTTTAAAGTCCGCCGTTCGTGTTCTACAGAACGCGAGAAGCAATTGTTTATAAACATAGAGAAAGGAGCAGGTTGTTCTTTTACTCCGCACTGTTGCCAGGTATTCTTAGGTCAGTTGCTCAGATTTTACATATATTTCATGTACAAACCGCACTGGCAACACCACCATCATCATATTTCTTCCTTCGTTTCCTTTCCTCTTTTCTCCAAGATACACAAGCGACATGTCATAAGTGATAAAAAGCTACAACGTTCTAGTACGTTTTCAAATGGCGTGACGCATTAAAGGTGCATAAAAGAGCTCTTACCTGTAATGATGTACGGCTGTGAGAATTGGATAATTAATGCGAAAACGACTCAAAGATTAAGGGTCATACAAAGATCTATGGAGGGACATTAAGACAAATGAATGGATTCGTGAACAGACAAAGGTAGAATATATGATCAAGACTGCGAGAAAGATGAAGTAGACATAGGCCGGTCACATAGCTAGACGAACAGATGGAAGATGGACGACAAATGCACTAAATTTGATTCCTACGGAAAAGACACGACCGAGACGACGTCCAAATGTTAGATGGGAAGATGAGATCAAGCATTTGTCAGGAGCTACATGGATGAGGATATCAGCAGACCGAGATATGTGGAAAGAAAAGGGAGAGGCCTTCATCTAGCAGTGGATAGAAAACGGTTGAATGTGATATATACGTGTGCTGTTAATACCCTTTCAAAATAGTTACTGACCAAGTACTCAGCTGTCTTTTGGTAGTATAGGCAGTAGAGCAGTAGGCTTGTCGCGTGGAAAATTGCGGTTCGATTCCGTGCCAGGGCAAGTTTTTTCTTTGTTTTTCTGGAGAGAATAGTTGCTTCACATACACGCAATGCCTGGAAAGCGTTGGCGATTAAAGGCGGGTTAGCATTCTTGTTAGACCTTTTTTCATTGTCATGGATTGTAACACTTACTCTTCTTCAATTTAACAAGACTCCCTACGTGATTTATATCCCTTTCCCTTACTCCTTTCGTACTGTATGTAAAAGCAAAGGAAAGTAATTGCAATCATAACGGACAAAACATTATCTAAGCATGCCAGTGTCTGTCGATACTGCTATGAGACGTTCGTGTCTTAGTTTGAATCGGAAGCTTTCGGCTAACTTCGGTACAGCTGATTCTATAGTCCGTAAGACAATTTTAAAATCAATTGTAACAAGAAAAGTTAATATAAATAATAATTCCGAAAAGTACAGGGACAAAAGTTGACAGTATAAATAATGCACAATGTAGATAATGGATTACAGCTTAATATCGTTATAAAAGAAGCTGCCAAAACAGGAAAAAAATGCTTTAAAGTTTCGAAGTGGTAACACGTGATTTAACCTCATCAAAATATACATCAATAACAGTAGAGTTTTTAGGGAAGTTGCCAAGGTGGAGTAATGGATGTCACTGCATTAGAAAAGTAACCATTGCTGCTTAGAGTACTTGTCAAAGAATCTATATCTCTTCTTATTTGCACGTGTTGTAAACAGCAAATAAAAAAAAGTGTTGGATTATCACCGTACCAAATTTATCACCACTCAACATCGGCCGTGTGTTAAGACTACATTACAGATCCTGGTGTTAATATGTAAGACTGGACTTACTGTGTTGAAACCAGGGATTCTGACAGAATTTTCAGTTTGGTGTTGTGTAAAAGCAGAATTAAGTAAAGTTTTGCAGGGTTTATATAGATTTTTAACAGTAAAAGTTCTAAAGTTGGGGGAAGATATGTAAAGAATTTGTGGGTGACACCCCTATTGGATGCGTCTAGCAGAATTCTTGCTTGAAATAACACGCAAAAGCGATCTTCGTACTGGTAGTAACAAAGTTCCTTGTGTTAAAATTGTTTTCAATTAACACCAGCACTTTTTTTTCGCCGTGTAGGGTCAATAAATCTCGACAGGAAATCAAACGGAAATGCTACGATTCACAGACGTCCGGTAAAACCACTTATCAATTAGGACACAAACTTTAACTATCTTTTTAAGAGAAAAAAGGGTTTCTACTTTCAAGATAAACTTGTCACTTTGATACAATCTCCTCGTTCGAAAGTAGAAATCTTAATACTTGCACTGGGAGAATCACCAATGTTAGTAAACGGTGTAATATAGTGAGGCGTTTCAAATGTGCAATGGGTGTTAACTGGCTTCTACCCTCTGCTTACATAAATGTTACTTCGGATACACCACATATAAACACTGTCGTTATATACGGGTACATACGCAAGTTTATACGCAGATGATTTGACCATGTTGCGCATTTACATTGGCTTGTTTCAATACTCCCAACACCAATTAAGAGAGTGTGTGGTTTCCAGTATGCAGGATTGTGGTAAAGTCGGAGTTTAGAACTAAACACCGAAATTAACTGTATCTGCTATAATCGCTATTACCAAGAGAGTAATTCAAGCATCATAACTATCTCAATTGATTATGCATTATCCCAGTAG
Organism: Lepisma saccharinum; assembly: GCA_022664845.1. Taxonomy (NCBI): domain Eukaryota; kingdom Metazoa; phylum Arthropoda; class Insecta; order Zygentoma; family Lepismatidae; genus Lepisma; species Lepisma saccharinum. Next base: position 37,837 of record JAGDQP010011476.1, read on the forward strand.
ATATGTTCATTTCCTCCTCAGCATCAGAACTTGATGTTTGTATTTAGTATTCGTCTGTTAGTACAGGGTGTATAGAAAGTCAGCAATTAAAATTCAGAAAGATCTTCCGAAAGATAAAAAGAATGAAGTCTATAAAACTTGATTTTGAGATCGAGGTCACTTGACCTGCAACTAGGACTGTGCAAATACTGCAATATTGAAAATCGTCCATACTGAAGAATGATTGGGGATTAAATATTGATCTCAAAGAAATATCGTTAAATATCGAATATTGAAAGAATAGTGTTGCCACGAGACCAGACGAGACAGAGCAATGGCTATAGAAAACGAGACGAGACAGGGCTCTCGTAATGCAAAGTATACATCTTTTCGAGACGAGACACTCTCTAGACAAGATATTTTCGAGATGAGACAGTCTAAATCTCGTCTCGTCTGTAACACTATCAGAACGAATTGAAATATCGTAAACATCGAATATGGATCAAGTCAAAACTAGTTTAAAAATAACTAAAGTAAAAGGACTTGAAAAATTCAAAGTCGAAAGGAAATTTTTAAGCAAATTAATATTTTTAATTGTAATGTCGTGTATTGTTATATTAGGTAATCTCATAAATATTTAATGCCCGTTACTTTTAAATAATAGTGAAGAGAAGGAAGACAGACCTAACGGCAATGCCACACAATGTAGTCTACGTACTTCGCACCCTTTTTTCTGGTTTGCTGACATCAATTCAAAATGGATCATACCGAACATATCTTACCAAACACACATGATCATTTTGTGTGAGTGGAGTTCTTCTTTAGCCACTGTTCTCACTACACCTCCTTCAGACACCTACTGACGTTTACGTTTAATGTTGTCAGAGGCGAATCCATTTTTAGTCTCCCGTCACCATTTTGTCCAAAAATGGCTTCTTTCTGCAATGGGTTAATAGCACACTGTAAATATCTACATGCTACTGTTTCTGCTATGATGTCAATTGGTGGGTGTACCCATTATTCCAGTTTGGACACAAACCAAGATCCTGAACATGATGTTGAACGATTGGATGGATCGAATGAAGTACTGTGTCCAATTCTTCAACAATTTTACGTGGATTCTCCTGAATAGTTCCTAGCAGAACGTCATTCTCCAGCTCGTCGCAATTGTCGTGGTATATCAGTAAGCCTGGTGCTTCATCGCCCTGGTAAAAGCATAAAAATTGGTTATATTTAACACATAGATAGTTTCGGGGCTAGAGGCATCTGAGGTTTGAAGAGCATCTCGCCGTCAAAACTCATCGACGTAGTTCATAATATCGCTAGCAGATGGCAGTGGCATGGGACCCATTGATGGAGGAGAAACAATACTTTTCTATGTGTTTGGTTTTTGCATTGCTTATAACGAAAAATAAGTACGTAATATACTGAAAATTGGTATAACCAAAGTAATCTAACTTGACCTGTATAACCTATGTCAGTGAATTTTTTGAAATGTTTAAAAAATGCAAAAGAAAGGGAAAAAGGAGTAATAATGTTTAAGTACAAAGAAAGAAAATATTAACTGCTTTGAATATATATATATATATATATATATATATATATATATATATATAAAAGTGTAGAATTCATTGGGAACTGAACCCAGATCAGAGCAAGTTCTGTCCACTGTTCCAACCAGGTCACAGTAATAGAACGCTTTGTCAATTTGTTTTTCCTTCCCGTACTTTCGTTCGGCAGGTGATTTCTCACATAAAAACAAGACGAAAGTTCTTCTCACAAATTTTTTAAAGTGTCCATAGTTTCGGACTATCGGACTACAGGCTGCCGAAAGCGTGGGAAAATGAAATTTAGAACTTCATATTTCTAGCATGAAGAAAATTAGTACTGATGCGGCATGGTACCGTCAAAGACTTTAAATTTATTCTATTTAAAATTGATATTTTTAAAAAAAAATCTGGAATGGTCGCACAAGGGACTCCCCAAAGGAAGTAGTAGGGGAATTCGCAGAAATTCTCTGAACTAAAGGTGGATCGAAATGAACGTGAACCGTCCCACTAAGGAAAAGTAATTCATTTGCGCCAAGTCGATATCTCAAGTAGATTCCATATACCAAACGATTGTCACAAAAAGGGCGTTGTTGTATAACAAGCAGGAGTAACAATTGCAAATTCCATGGAAGGCTATGAAAGAGATTGAATATCATTGTCCGATTAGATGCTGAGCATGACGTATGTTCTTTACTCACAAAGGAAGTCGTTTAGTTCATGTTCATTTCGACCTATTCGACTTCAGAAATATTTCGGAATCACCTGCTTTCTTTGAGAAATAACTAGCGCACTAATCCCACAATTTTGGAATACGCATTTTCAAATTCAGCAGGTGTTTGACGGTAATATGCCACATCAGCTCTACTGTTCGTGGTGTTAGAAATACGAAGTTTTAAAGTTCATTTATCTCACGCTTTCGTCAGCTTGTAACTTCGAAACTATGCAGATTTAGAACATTTATACAACGAATTCATCTTGTTTGGATGAGGGAACTAGAATGTTAGCATATCACTTTGATTCTAAAATTATTTTCCTCAGAGATAATCGATCATCCAATTATCCATTGAAATCCAATGGTGGTAGTAACAACAATGGAAAATTTTAAAGGAAAGCATACGGCAACCCACACTACTTTGTTGTTCGACGGATTGACTACCTCCAAGTGGACAAATTTGACATGCCTTTCAATTCATATCAAATTTGGTAACTCATCCCTAACAAATCTGATTGGTGACAGTCCCGATGACTGTTGCCAACATATTTTATTCACCCCGCACCAACAGGCGGGTAAATTAGCTAGTATAATTTACATAGGCATATTCAATCCACTACTGGTAGGGGCCTCTCCGGGACGGAGGAGTTGGCATACTACTCCCACGATCACCAGACGTATTGGGAGAGTAGAACCGAAGCTCTCAACTGTTATCGCCACTATCTGCTTATTCACAGCAGCTTCCCAATCGCATCACGATGTTGGGTGGTCACCCCCTCACTTTGGAAGAAAATCCCTTGGCAGAGCCGGGAATCGAACCGGGACCCCACGATCAGCAGTCAGCGACGGTAACAACTAGACCAGCAAGCCGGTCATATATTTATTTCCTCAAATCCTTTATTACATGATGGTCTGCAAATTATCGTACGTAAACTTAACAATCAATACATTGCTACTTTATTATTACTTCAGTTTTTGATTTGTCAAATATTTACATTCTTATTATTACTTGACATATTTTACAGTTCTTTACACTACAATTATACCTCTACAGTTTACTTCTACAACACTGAACAATTTCTAACATGTATGAACATATTTCAATGCTTGTCAATTGAAGTGAACGATTAAGATATCATTTTTGACACCGTAATAAAATTCTGGCTACGTCGCAGAACGTCACTGACGTAATAGAAGCTGAAGCATTTTCTTCTACAAAATTTCACATCTCTGTAGTTTAGGCTACAACGAGATTGGAATATGGGTTTCTCAATTAGAAGTCCAGCATCTTACCAACTTGGTAAAATCATCAACAGTAAAAACACTAGATTCAAATAGTATAGAGGAAAAAAATTACGTTGGTGACTCCCCCCCCTCAAAAAAAGAAAGTTACTCCCAAGACTTGTGCCTTAGTTTAATCACTTTTTCATTTGTTAATAAAGGATAAGAACTTCCATTGATTGAGAATACGTTCCATTTCTATGAAAGCAAGCAATCAAGATGGCTACAGCCAAACACTCGACCAGCATTAGACATGTTGTTACGGTAATGCCTTGTTTACATTACTAACATCTTACTATGGTCAACGTTTACCAGAGTTCATTGTAGCAATGTAAACGCAAGTTACCGTTAACGTGGGCTTCACATTTAACGAGCGTCAACTTACGACGGTTATCTTGTAACGTTAGTAAGAAACGCAAGTTAGTCATTAGGCGCGAATCGCTTCGTGAGTTTATTTCTTTCTTTATCGAAATATATAGTATCCTAGTGGTGCGTATCACTTTTAACGTATGGCAGAACTAATCTACATTGATGGCAGAACTAATCTACAAAATGTGACGCTACAATAAATTCATTTGTGTTCATTGTTTTATAATTTAATCCTCTCCCGTGTAACAAGCAGATTCTTTACTATACGGAAACCTCTACTTGTTTCCTTACAGACAATGGTAGTACAAGCACGATAACCAGGTTAAGTTAGGTAGTCTGAATGCAAGTTAGTTTTACTCATAATTTTTACCATCACAAAATATTTGTAATCTAAACGAGGCATAAGAAAGCCCGTAATGCTGGTCAAGTGTTTGGCTGTTGCCATCTAGACAGCTTTCTTTCATAGAAGTGGAACGTATTCTGAATGAATGGGAATTCAGATCGCTAATTTACAAACGGAAAACAGATTAAACCATGGCACAAGTGTGCGAATAACTTTGCATGCTTTGTGGTTTTTGAACGTATTTTTTATTCTCTATACTGTTTGAATCTAGTTTTCTTTTCTGTTGATGATTTGGCCAAGCCGACGTCCAGCGAGCGGTGTACCGCGAGGTGGTGTCTAGAGCAAGCTCCGATAGCCTCGCTTGGGTGTGGTGTGTGGGTAAGAAGAATTGGAGTTAAGTGCAGCATAAAGTTTAATAGTGCTTGATATGTGTATAATATACTTATAAACATTTTCAACATTGTATGGCAACAAATGTAGTAAATTCAGTAGTTCGTACAAATACTCTGCACATTCATCTTCAAGAACTTAAGGGCAAAGTACGACTAGAATTTATATATGAAGCTATTGAGAGGGATTTAAGACTAGAACCGGACGAAATATTAAGTATCAAACCAGACTTTTACCTGAAAGCGATTTTTTTGAAACTAAAAAATAGACAAATAGTGGATAGAGCGTTAACAGAGTGTAAAGGACACAACGGATTGTATAGACAATCAACGGATTACGCCGCAGGTCACATTTGAAACACAAGAATCAATTGTGACATCAGCGTGGATACTTCCATTAGAACTTTCAGACGCCACAGTGCAGCAAGTTTTTAGTGCTTATGGGAAGGTGTCAAGAGTCTCTAAGATTTATTATCCAAATATAACATACTATTATATTGCATACACATGTAAACGTTTGATTCATTTCAACGAATTGCACAAACCAGTGCCGCAATATCTGACGATAGCAAATTTAAAAGTGCAAAACAAGTACTCAAGGTCAATTTTACCACGTAATATAGATAACGCCACAACGAAGTCAGAAGAACATTTAGTTAATTTAAATCAACAAGAAAACATCCACAAGCTTGATTTTCAAACTTTTCCTAACTTGGTTGAAGGAAGACAAGTGAAGGGTTGGAGAAATAAAGGGGATAAGTCCATTTTGGGGATTTTTCTGTTTTTAATGCCATATGTAACACTGCAACATAAGCTTTGCTACACAATTATCAGATGGGAAATAACGAGGTTCAGTGTACGTGGAAATGAAAGAGAAAAGAAGATAAACCAAGCAGAATAAAGGAGATCAGTCCAATTTTAAAATGCGCTCCAGCAAATTATAAAAATGGACTAATCCTCTTTATTTATTAAACCCTTCAAGTGTTACAAGAGCACGAACTACAGGTGGCAGCCCTGTTTTGAGTGACAAGAGCGAGGAAGCAAGAATGACAGAGACGGAAAGAGTGAGCCAATATAAAACATCATTGTCTCCAGTGGTATTACAACCAGTCTGTGCAACAGGTGAAACAGTTGATCCGTCAGTAGTAGAAGCAGTATAGCACTATAGCTTAGCTGTAAATGGAATACTAAAGTAATTCCTATAAAGTAATTATGGGTAAAACTAACTTGCGTTCAGACTACCTAACTTAACCTGGTTATCGTGTTTGTACTACCATTGTCGGTAAGGAAACAGGTAGAGGTTTCCGTATAGTAAAGAATCTGCTTGTTACACGGGAGAGGATTACATTATAAAAAATGAGCCCAAATGAATTGATTGTAGCGTAACATTTTGTAGATTAGTTCTGCCACCATTCTTTTATACCTTAAAAATGATACGCACCACTAGGATTTTATATATTTCGATAAAGAAGGAAATAAACTCACGAAGTGATTCGCGCCTAATGTCTAACTTGCCTTTAGACGAAACTCTCTTCGTTCTTTGAAAGACAATTGTTCGTGTTGCAATCTGTAACCTCCACCATTGTTTACAATTGTTATCGCATGCAACCACCCGCTCCCTTGTCATCAGACATTTAAAAGATTAAAATACAGTACCCTTTGATTACATAAAGTTAGTGATGAGAAACGCATCACTAATGTTTTTATGTGAACCTCTATATATCGCAGTCAGTCAGAAATCACCTTGATAAATCGAACCTCCGTATAGCGAAATCCTCGATAATTCGAAGTTTTCTCGTTCCCCTTGAGGTTCGATATATCGTGGTTCCACTGTATTTCAGGAAATAAATATATGACCGGCTTGCTGGTCTAGTTGTTACCGTCGATGACTGCTGATCGTGGGGTCCCGGGTTCGCCAAGGGATTTTTTTCAAAGTGAGAGGGTCTGGAACGGTGTCCACCCAACATTGTGATGCAATTGGGGAGCTGCTGTGAATAAATAGACAGTGGCGATAACAGTTGAGAGCTTCGGTTCTCCTGTCCCAACCCGACACTTAAAGCAATATCTTATTAATTTTCATTTCTTCGTAAATAAAAACATCAAAAGCTAAACAGTAATAAAAATTTATTTCATACTCACGAAAGAAATAATACATTAGTCTACCTAAATACTAAAAACCTAATTCCGAATTTATTTTGAACACATCTTCGACTACTTTCGGACATTGCAACTATATCAAATATTGAATTTGGAAACACTTTTCACAAGGTGCTAGCATTCTAGCATTCACTTCCATAGTTATAAGTACAATTCATTACATTGGTATAATTTTTCTACTGAGAGGGACAACCTTAATCGTTAAAATCCTTTACATTCTTCACTTGAAACAATTTATGAATCCATTGGACTTGTCAATGACTTCACAAAAGAATATTGTATTCACAGACTTGCGCAATTAATCTACGAATGTGATTTGTGTTGTTTATGTTATAACAATTTGAACTATCATATGATACTTCCTTAAGATTTTCGTTTAATCATTAACAATGTCTTGGTAGCCTATATTATTAATTCTAACATTTTACATGGAAGTTTTACCAAACAATGAAACATTAGACTAGCATCACTCGAATATTTTGTTATTTCGCATTTAAATGCTCAGAAAATTTTTCTTTAAAAAATTTTAACATTGTAAAAACCATGGGATCAAATTTTAAAACATTCCATATCAATAATATACTCCCGTGAACAATCTTTTTTGTAAAACAAAAACAAATTAGGTTCAAAGTTGTAAATGACATTTTGCTTTGTAGAATCATTTATTTTCTTTTCTCATCTTCCTTGTCAAGAAAAGTTTACATTGTCAATGTATTTATGAAGTCGTATAATAAAAGTTTCTTGTTACTAGTAATCATTTGTTTTATTTCCATATCAAAAACTCTCAGTACGGTATTCATAATAATTGAACTAATAATAGAGGCATACATTCTCATTCTTCAACTGTAGCAAACTAGGCTAAAATTCAAGCATCTCTGCAATATATAAGATTCATTAACTGATCAGATTCTTACATTACATTGAATAAATTATAAAAAATGAAATCATCACCCAGAGCAGGAAAAGTTTATTTCTTATTCTTTATAGTATATAGTTCTACACAGCATGACAAAAACGTTAGCTTTGTTTAAATGAGGTGTTAAAATTGCAAAATTGTTTATTTTAATAATACAATCTATCTACCTAATTATTATACAGATCAATGTAACGTAAGTATATTATAAACGGTATTCACTCTAGGAGGGCTGAAGTCCCATAAAGTTAACTTCTTTTGTATACAAAGTAAATATCATACGTGGTAGTAGGGTAAGAGTACTTAAATATTGATTAAAAGAGTTCAGTTCTAAACGCAATATCTACTTTAAGTCTACTACGTTCTATGCTGATTCATTGAACAAGTTCTGTTCTAACATGTTCACTTCATTATAAACTTCATGTTCAACACTTCATGTGTCGTAAATATCCTGTATAGTATGCAATCTAGTAGTATTTAGTGTAATAAGTTTAATATAAACTTCGGGTTCAATAGTTCATATCCTCTATAGTCTGTAAGACAGCATGTTAAACAATATAAGATTAACTGTAAGGGAACTTAACTCTTACAAAATCTGATATTGCTAATCAATAGTTCTCTTCCACATGACTGTGTGACTTTCTCAACTGACTTTTTCTCTCTCTTCCTGTTTCAGACTTGATAAGAAAAATCTCTAGTACTGAATGTAGATTCGGTTAGTTTGGTAAGAAAGTCTAGCCTTCTGCTTCTTCCACAGCAGAAATAAAACTATCTAAAACAATTCTATTCATGCCACAATAAGCTTTCCACAGACATGATGAACTAAAACTGGTTTACCTACAACTTTTACAAGTCTACTCCTGCACCTGCTGGTAAGCATCAATCAACGTCTTACTTTCAACATCCAATCAATGAGAAGGTATTTACTGTTGCGAGGGGGAAAGGTAAACACAAATACTATTTTTATCATGTTCAATTTTCTTATCATAGAGAAAAATCTGATTATGTATGTGTCAGATTGATCACAATTTCAATCACTAGGTTATAAAAATTATAAATAAAGACAGCAAAAGGGAGTAGAAGGCAGCTTAACTTAATTCGTAAGTATACTTTTAACAAGTTCAAAATTTCTGTTCAAACAAAATTTTAATTATTTCTCATCTTTCGTGTAACACAATCACTTTTATTAAGTTCATGTTCACTCACTCTCTGGTTCTACATTAGCGTCTTTCTCAATTAATTTTCTCATTACTTTATCCAAATTGAACAAAAGTAAATTACCAAGAAAATGTTCATAAATTTCAACACTATCAAAATGTTCATGATTTGAAAGATAGCATGCTAAATATTAAAAAATCACAAGATCTATTACCAGTTTATATGTACGTCTCCTTAAAAAATCTTACTTCATGCTCAGATTGTGTAACACAACGATGTCTCTGTCAATTGCGTACATTGTAAAAACACTTAGCACAAAATAAAGGACAATTGTTTTTATATTCCCAATTTTCGATAGCTTGAAAAAAATACACGGATCATCAATCCTGTAATTCGCACGTCCACAAGAATTTTCAGTTTCACTAGAATACATACTGGAAGATGAAACTTCAATCTTCTGCACAGCACTATCAGTTTCCTCTGCACTTAAAATATAATATTATTCATCACTGTCTGAATTAAATTCCAGCTCTAAACTTGGGGAATATCCATTGCGGTAAATGACGGTAGGATTCTCTGCCAAGTGTCCTTCGCCGTCATCCGCACTAGGATTCTCGTAAAATCGCATGATACAATTAGTAGCGTCGAATATCCTGGCTAAAGCACAACTGCACAAAAGCTTTTAAGTTAAATAACTTACTACTTTCTAAGTAACAAGATTCAGCTTGCTCCGTCACCACCTGTTATCATCAAAGAATACGTAGAAACAAGTTCTAGCACTTTCCCAAGCATCAAGGAGTGGGAGACAAAAGAAAACAACACCTGTGTGGATAACAACTTCAAGTTAAATGGCAAGATTATGTAAAAATAACTTGTTGTAACACGCTCCAAGTATCAAAACAAGTTTCTTCCTTCGCCCCGAGCGCTGCAGGTACAAAACAATAAAAAACCGCGTTAACCCATTCTCCATTCAAGCGAAAGAATGTCAAACAAAAAATAAAGTAACACCTGCACAGTTAAATTCTTAGAAAAGCCGTAGCCTGTTGTAACACGTTCCTGAGCATCAAAAGGACAAAAACAAACATTAGTTGTTAAAGGTCATTCAACTGGCGCCGCTGACAATCAAGCGGCAGACATAAAAATAAACTTGTTCCCTCCTCCCGAACACCGTAGTTGCAAAATAACAAAAATCTCCGCGTCGACCCATTGTCCATTCAAGCAAACACCTGCGTCCTTCTTTGAGCATCAGACGGATGCAAAAGAACTTGTTCCCTCCTCGCTAACACCACAGTTGCGAAACAAGGAAAAATGCCGCGTGAATCAATTGTCGAATTCAAAGAAAGAAATCTGCGCATTCATAGATCGTAAGCTACTTCGCCCCACTCGCGCATCGGAGATGCGTAAGAATCAAAAAGTAGTTCCACAGCAGTCATGGCAAGAGCTTCGCTCCCAGACGACGGGCGCATAGCAATGACGACAGCCAAAGCTTCGGGTGTGCGGCGACTGTGCTAGCAAAGGTAACAGGTGTGTGGTGACTATGTCTGCGTCCACGAATGTGCGGCAACTGCAGTCCGGCCACGGGATCGCCAGCAGTTACAACGGTCCGTCCACGGTAATACCGACGGCAGCAATGCTGCCAGCGGTACGAGCGACGACAAAGCGCAACGGGTGAGTCGTACACCATCTGTCTCCGTTCATAAGAAATGTGTGTTCAATCCCCTACATATCATTCTCCGAGAAAACTTAAAATCATGAATAAATAATTATTTGCTTACATTAAAAACATCAAAGTCCAAATATAAGTTAGATATGTCAATACATTAAATGTAGCATCTCTCCTGAAAGGCAAAGAAAAAGAAAAATTCCATTTCATATCAAAAGACTTCAATTCCTAGCTATACTACTCCGCATTTTATTCATTATCAATTAATATTCGTCAAATTATAATCAAATATAAATTAGGATAACAAGTAAACATCTAAAATGACCTTCTGAGGGCGCTGTACCCCCACTCATTCCCCCACCTGACGTCAACAACCTCAAGCCTATAAAACCAGTTTCAAAACCGGTACAACAAATTTACTTCGGTCTCCTACTCTGTGCTTGAGCTAGATATATGTTCTCGGTTATTCTTGGCATTTGTAAAACGAAAATTTGTTTCCCGTTTAAAATTCACTATAGAAATACCTTTACACTTATTCTATTCAATCTGGATTTTAACGGTTGCCTACCATAGATCCGTCCAGTGATAAACAGGGGACAATAAAAACTACCTGCTGGTGAATTTAGACTTTTATGACACCTCACGCCAATTTACCTATTTTGTTTATAAAGTTCTCTCCGATCTTCCAGCTTTTACAGCAGAAAGAAGCAAACATGAAAGATAATGCCGGTCAACTGGTTTGACCGTGTAATAAAGGAAATAAAGATTGGGGATGATGTCTCCCTTCAACTTTAAACATATTTCCGGCTATTTCTTGCAGAAGCCGGTTCTGTAAGTGAGTGTTTTGAATATACCCAAAGGCATGTTCTTGCTGCAGATTCTAAAAAAAGGCGAAATAACCAGGTATTGTTAAAATTTCTCTCGTTAGCAACTAAATAGAATTTCAAAACTGCTCTAATTGTCCTCATTTCTTTCCATTGTGGTAGTTTAGCAGTAAAATCAATTTGTCTAGATAATAAAATTCAAGTTTTTATGTTAGTCTTTTTGTAAAAGTTTCTATCTTCATACAAAAGTCAATCTGCTAACAATTGTGTTCGCATTTAAGGCAAATCAATGTTGTATATACGAAGTTTCGTCTGCGACTATGAGTGTAACTTCGATTGGCGCATGCGGTTGCAAATTAAATTGTAAAATTACATTCACGTTAGGTAATTTAAAATATTTATTCAATAAATAACAATTTCATATATTATCATTCTCTGCTATCATTTGCTCTACAAACTCTTAAAAATAACAACGTAGCTAACGTGTACATAAAAAGCCAGTCTAATAAAATTAAAAGTATCTCTATATGCAACGTAAGTAATAATCGCTTACGTATAAAGCCAACCTAAAAATAAATCTAGTATATACATAAAAAGCTAATTTAGAAAATATTGCTCAACACATACAACGCATCTAGCGATTGCACGCATGCATTAAACGCAGGTATGAAAAGTCACCCTAATATTTCAGGTGATTTGCGAAAAGTATCGATAAAATGTTAATTTTGTGTACTACTTCCTCTTTCGTTGCTATTACCTGTTGTATATATACTCCCTGAAACACTCACAGGCCTAAATTTAAGAAATATACTATGAGACAATGTGCATAAAACCGACATAACTTATGGACACACCCATTTTTCGTAGGTTCCTGGTATTATCACTACTCGCGCAATATCTGTTGGTAAATCCAGGTATCGTATTCATGCGTACACTCATGCTCAAAAAATTTTTCGCATGTTTTTTTTGACAGTTTTTTACAAATAATATTTTTCTCCTTGAATTCTGGCGTTCGCTTAGTTGTTAAACATGTGAAGTATATAAAGACGAATATTTCCTGAAATTTTGTCACAAAAATATTAATAAATAATGAAATTATAACGAAAAAACAGAAACATGAAGAAATGATCGAAAAAAATTGTCCAAAAGTGAGAGATTTGGCAACATAGGGAAATTGACGGGGAAATTCAGAGGAAAGAAGGGATATTTCTCTTGGCTCTATGAAACAGTGTATATCTTTAGTATTACCAGCAACTGAGATTACAGATAATGTTCTTTTAAATAAAACATCACACAAACAAAAGTTACAGATACAACATATGCATTGCATAATCATGTAGCATAAGCTATTATATCCACGAGAAGGGGTAAAGAGGGACACAATATTGGTTTGAAATTTCGAAGTGAAGACTGTCATTCAATGCTGTGTTAATAAACGCTAATGGAAGTGCAACAGAGCAGCGTCATCTGTGGCGTAGTGGTTAAGCTTATCGACCGTAATGCAAAGGATTGTCAGTTCAAGTCATCTCTGCCCTGAATTTTTTTTTCGTAATGCAAAACGGCGTGATTAATTTACTTCAATTATATTATCCTTAGTATTAACTAACTATTGATAGGACGATTTTCATTACGTTACGAGTGAGGGGAAAATCGTCAGAAAAGATAACCTCTTGTCTGCTAATTTCAATGAAGCAAGAGAAATATGCGGTTAAATGTATTCTCTTCATGAATTTATTGAATTAAATTTTATTCATGGCGATTCGGGCCTTGATAGTAGGATGACTGGACTTCCTGTTTTAACTGGACTATCCTTTTTTTTGTCATGTGTCCCGTGTCCCGGCAAATTATTAACAAGACAGCAGATGTCCCTTTATTGCTACAAAGAAGTTGTCAATCTGTTCACTTAACTATTTTCGTAAATAACTCCCAACAATTGCTTGGCAGTATGATATCATGCTTTATGTTGTCTTAGTAGTTCCTAATTTGGAAGTTTTCGAGTGACGGGCAGAGTGGTTGAGTAAGGATTCACAGCACTTGGTGCTTAAGCCTGAAATGGATCCCCGCTATTACCCCATTAATTTCCCTGAATTGCTTTAAATAATCCTTTTATTTCACTTCAAGTGTATTTTAAAGGATGGACTTCTTTGTTTAGAAAAGAAAATAACAAAAAATAAAATTTTGAATGAAAAACCTTTAATTAAGCTTGAACTTTTGATTTTCTTGAAATACTAATTAATATTTGGTTCAGTATTATACTCAGATCCTTGAGAAAGACGTTACACATTATATTTGTTCTTCACAACTGTGTAAAATACTTTTGTGTTGATGGATATTTAACATTATTTTGATGATGTTAAGCAAACCCATTCATGTTTGCGGAATACCGAATTTAAAATTGGCAACATGACTCAAACAGTCTTGAATCACAGAAAAAGGCTCGAACGATAAGACTTGGCTAGATTTGAGAAAGGAAACATTGGCCACAGTTGACTGACTCGCTGCCTCACTAACAACACAAGCTATAATCCGTGACGTAATGTTACCAGAGCAGAGCAAAAGGCTTAGAGCTTTCAGATCCTTCAACAGTGAATTCCTGTATCTAGCTAGATTGATGTTACGATTGAGGTTCGAACCCCTTGGAACGCACATACACTTTTTTTCGTTAAATCTTTTTTACGTGTTATTATTTAGTTCTCATGTTTTAGTTTTGAATGAGCTTGTCTATGGTTCTACGTGTATGGCCCGTTTTATGTTTTCTCAGTTTAGTAAATTACAAGGCGTAAATGAACCTTGTGCACATGAGCTTTCATTAAAATACCAAATTATGCTTTATCAGTTACTAGCTGATTTGTCCACCCGTGGGTGTGGGGTGAATAAAATATGTTCACAACAGTCATCAGGACTGTCACCAATACTCACTTCCCGTGGGGAGGAGGCTTTGGAAGCTTTGTGAGTTTTGTGGGGCTGCGCCTCCTTTATCGTAGCCGGGCTGCGCCCCCATGTGCAGATCTGCTACAGATGTTATTACTACTATTATTCAATTGATTTTTATGACCTTCAGACATCTAAGGCTCAGGTAGACTACTACTACCCAGCAAACCAAATGTCGACCAAGGTGTAGGGGATTTTGGTCCGTCCGGTGTAGGGGATAGGAAGAACCCAAACTATTAGCCGGAAAATGGTTGGGGGAAGGTCGGCGTGCAGCCACAAGTGACGTTTTGTCGTCGGACCGTTTGTTGACTGCCGTCAGCCTCTGACTTGCCGGCATAGAGGCGAAACTACGACCATCCCCAGCACTTGAAGGTGGGAAAAGGATGGGGCCTCGTTCATTGCCTTAGGTCGGGGAAAGGCGGCTCCCTGTTCATTTGCTGATGGTCGAGAAAAGAACGCGGCACCATCTAATCTTGATGGTCGTGAAATAAACGGAGCCCCGCCCACTTTCTGCTGGTCGGGAAAAGGTTGGAGGTCCGGCCATTTTCCGACCGTTTTAATCTGGAATTTATGTATAAAGTATCAGCATTCCGTTGTAAAAGAATTCTGCCGGCAGGTCTAGAATATAGAAAGGAGAGCCTATTCGACGCATCCCAGCTCAGCTGGAGTGGCGCTGATGGTTTTTGTGTTCATTTTGTATTTTATAATTCACAATTATCAAATGAAATGTCGCAACGTAGAGATCGCCATTGGATGCTGAGCATAACTCAGGGTTTCTCAA